>WAAD01035284.1:120922-144828 GCA_013389945.1 Fregata magnificens
TACCGCCTGGAACTGGCTGCCTCTGTGTGGCCGAAGGGCTTGTGGCACAGCTTAGGTAATAAACGCCTCTTTCTTCCTTTTTTTACCATTCACGTCCAGAAATTGCAGGAAAGCCTCTTCCCAACAATATCAGGTATCTCTCAGGTTTTTATTATCAGTATGGGTTTTAGCCTAACTTGCTGAGTATCCCTTTTGACATTCAATTGTCAAGATTTATTCAGGGCTCCCTCAGTCCCACCTTCACCCTCATTGCAAGTTTTTGATTCCTGAATGTAATTTGCTTAAAAGGTTAAGTTATAGCACTTATTCTGTAATGACTCATTTTACTTTTCATGCTGCTTCCTGAAATTCAGAGGTCAGTAAGGACAAGGAAGCTGTAAATACAAGTAACACCAGTTTGAGAGTGAGTCAGATATTCCCTTTGTTAAAATAATCTAATGATAACAATATGTTCCTTTCTTACCACAAGGCAGAAGATTCCAACTCTATAATGAACTCCTTGGTGGCTATCTGACCTCTTGCAGTAGATGAGTTCCTCAGCTAAGGCGCAAGTATCAGATGTTTGCAGGAGGGCATGAGAATGTATCCTCAAGGAGAAGAGATTTCCCAAGATACGATATCATCCTTTCGCCCAGATAAGTAAGAGAATCAGATCATGTCTTTGATGTCGTCAGCTTTGGCTTCATCCCTTTAACCACTTCTGAAGATGATCCAGCTTCCTCTGGATTGCATTGGACATGGGTTTTTGACCTAATGTTTGGACACCAAACTTGTTATTTAATTTGGAAGATATTAGACACCATTCTTTATGCAGCACTGGAGGAAAATAGAGTCCAAGAAAACTTTTCCATATAGTTCTCAGGAACAGGGAATCCACAGAGGGAGGTCTGAGTGGGTTCCAGGGTTTGTGTACAAAATTCAAACTACTTTTCTGTAGTATCTCTTGAAAATTCACCTTTTCTCAGAAATACCTGTCTACAGTTAGGCGTACTGACTGTACAATTCACCCTGTTGGTGTGTGTTCACCAGCACTCTCATCTTAGAACTATTTTGAATCCTAGACTTTCTTTCCCTAGCAGAGGGAAACAACACATATAAGATGTCCTATGTTCTGTTAGAAAGCTCTGGACTTGCTGGAAGCCTTTCTAAAATTTGCACAGCTTTTGGCCTTTATTGCAAGTAAAGGTTGGATCATGCTATCCCTGCATATCCATGTTAAGGTTATAACCGGCTGAAATACGTTTTCAGTGGAATTTCAGTAAAATTGATAGAAATTTACAAGACACAAAAGCCATAAACAAGATCCAAAAAATATTTGACAAATTGAACCCTTCTCAGCTTATGGACATTTCTAGTTATTTCCTCATAAAGTATTTCAAAGTTATCAATTTGCTCAAGTAAAATCCTGATTTGGGAAGCAGTTACAATTTGTGTATATGAGGCTGGGTTAACTGATGAACGTCCAGTGATTTCAGTAGTATTATACCAATGTGCTCCAGCTGAAATATCAACACAGGCTTTGGAAAGCTCACTGATAAAACTACATATTGAACAGAAATAAGCCAGAGCCACAAAGTTTGATCTCTCCTATTGTTGCAACATCCTTAAAATAGAAATGTATTTGGACCTTGAAACTTGGCTAAAGCCATGATACGACTGTGGTCCAGCAACAAACCTCAGATCTGTACTTCTGCAAGGATTCACAAGTTTTAGCTCTAGAATTTGGCTCCATCTTTCAATTTCAATGTTTCTATGTGCTCAGGTTCCACGATGTGCAGCCATCATATAAAACAATCTGTGAAAAACCTGAGCCATTTAAATGCAACTCCAATGTATTTAAAAGCAGCTTGGGACTGATATTTTTCTCCCTTATCCTGGTTTTACATTGATGCTGTTCTCTTTAATTCTGTGTAGTTCTTTTGGGGTTACGTTAGCATAAGTGAGAGGAGAATAAGGCTAATTTACTTAGCTACATACCTTCCCAAAGGACACTTTAAAGTTTTAGCATGTATTCTTCTTTGTCTTTTTTTCCTTTTAATCCTCCCTAAAGCTCAAAACATCCGAGAAGGATGAACAGAGAAAGTTTGTGTAACGGGTGATCTTTCTTTAGATAACATCACCAAGGCAGTGGGAGTTTTTTATTCCTTCCACCCTGTCAGTAGGAATTGGCTCGAACATACAAGAGATTAGCTGAGCTTTAATGACAAAGAAACACAAACCAAAAAGAATTAAAAGAAAACAAGAGCCTTTTCTCAGATCATGTTGATGTTAATTTTCTCCTTTCTTCATTTTTGTTACAAACAAACCTTTTAAAAGCACGTATTAAAGAGGCTGTTAAGTGGATCCGACCTGTTGTACAGTTAATCACTTCTCGATATTTGCTACCTTATCATTAGCTTCTCAAAAATTATTAAAAAACCACCTGGTATCTTGATAGCTAAAATAAGATGTCAGAGACAAGTTGTTGCTGTTTTCCCCCTCCACTTTTTCAAGGAAGAACCATGAGGTAACAGTGGAGGATTGCAACTAGTCCTTTGTAGTCAGCAAAGGTTGTTTGTAAAGACACCTTGAGTTAAAATTTCCAGTTATTGCTCAGTTAATCAGGCCGTTGCTTTTGTAGTCACAGAGCTCAGGTAGTGTTTCTGACCACCGCATAATTTAAATTACTGGAACACAGTAATTCTCACACCAAAACAATGCATCTGGAAATGCAGCAGCACAGAGCAGCTGCTGGGCTGCCTCATTAAAGAGCCATCTGACAGAAAGCAGCCAGCGGGATCCTAACACTCGCCCTGGCAGGCACTGGCAGCTCTGGATAGCCATAGGACTTGAGCTCAAAAACCTTCCAGAAACATTAACTTAAATTAAGAAGCAGAAGTCACCTTAGATCTCTAATGAGTGCCTTGTTCTTTGATGGTCTCAGATATGCTACTGAGCTGTCCTGGGGGAATGCTGGTGATGCCACCAGTTTCTGTGTGGAAATTAGGAAATGCTTGTAGACTCTGATACTTGAGCTGGTAAACACAACTGACTCCATCAATTTAAATACCATTGTCCAACCAGGAAATAGAGACATATTGTATGACATGATTATGTGTGACCACATGATCTCTTTCAAAAGTAACCAAAAAAATGCTGATTAACACAGCTCAGATTTTGAACATTGAAGAATCCCTAGCAACAGTTTGTAAATCACATGGAGGCAAAGAAAGGACATGAAGGCCGTATGCCCTATACAGTAACATACAGTTGAGGATAGCCCTGAAACAGCCTTTCTAGACTGAATAGTAGCTTTCCTGATCTGCTGGTGGAGGCAGGCTTTCCACAGTACAGACCTAGCACCCAGAGGTTTTGGAGCATTTGCACAGCTCCAAGACCAGCTCACACTCACACAAGTCATGATGCAAACTTCCAGTTGTTAATGTAACTTTCATGTCTGGCAAGACCCAGCTTTGCCTGCGTAAGCCATTTTAGGCGTGACTAGTGGGGAGGGTTAATTGCCAAAGCTTCTTGGAGATGGGCAGCCTGAGCAACATGGAGTAAAAAGGCTTGGTGCCTGCCCCGTCTCTCATCAGTCCACACCTGTGCCACTGCACTGATGGTCCTCTGGGGTCATGATCTCCCAGCAAGCCACCTCAAGTGGTGGGAAGGGTACCCACAGAGAGGCAAGGGCCTGAGCAGGGTCACTGGTGAAGCCCCAAGGCCATAAGCTCAGACAGGCTAAACAGCCACCCCAGGAGCTGTAGAAACCAGCGCTGTGGGTTGGCCAGGTCCATGGTCCCCTGAAGGTGCAGCTCATGGTCTCTTATCGACAGCGCTGTCCCACCGAGGCCCTGCCATGGCCTTTGGAGGACAGGGAACTCCTACCCAAGTGTGGCCAAGAGTCTGGCTTGTAACGGAGGCCACCACACCTGGTGGTTCCTGGCAAGGAACGTTGTGACCAAACCTTTGAACCCAGGGAATAACTAGTCTGGAACTGAGAGGCAAAATTTTCTTTACAGATGCTGCAGCAGAGAGGACCCAAAACTTACTGCTGTTTTTCTGGCTCTTCTGTGTCAGTCAAGAAATGCCAGAAACAAAACAATGTAAAATGACCTTCTGGACCATCTTGGTGCATACCTGAAACCATAATGGCTTTGCTGTTAAAGCCAAGAAATGCCTTCTCATAATGGTGTGAGAGCATCAGCAGCCACCAGCAGGAAGGGGACCAGCACAGGAGCCTGGTGTCTCGTAGGGACAGCCTGGCATCGCCACTTTCAGGTGCAACCCAGTCCCTCTGAGCTTAGCACCAGGAAACCACAGGCAGGCAAACACCGAGGCAGTCTTGAAGAACACAGCATTTCACTGCACAAGCTCATGTAAGCTTTTTTTTTTCCCCACTAATGGGTGTCCCAGCCATCAAGGCAGATTGGAGGTTAATCGTGAGCGTAAGAAAGTACTATAATTGGCTGCAAAGGTCCAAACACTCAAGGGATAAAACCACTGCTCATTCCAGGAACATTTTAGCAACTGTTGACTGGTAGAAAGTAAACAGATTTCAAAAAGTGTCAGCATGCCATACCACTGCATGCCATTCCAAGATGAACATTGTTCATAAATATATTTCCTGTGAGTGGAGGAGGAAAACAAATCTAATTTTAAAGAAATAAAACCAAACCAGATGTTCACAAGAGTACGATTTAGGGTTGGGTTTTTTTTAATAAAGGTTTTTTTTTACTTTAGAGGTACCAAGTCAATAAATGTAATCTGAGAGCTGGCATGGCATTCGTTACCACCCTGTTGAGCGCTCCTGCTATCCTTTGTAGCTGCACCCATTTGCCAGTTTCTCAGAACACATAACTGAGTGTGGGAATGCAGCAAATACTTAAAACTGATGAAGGCCTTTTAGGCATATCAAAACCACTTGTGCTTTCATGATTGTGCAAGGTGTGATGTTGAGCTTTGGCATGTTATGAAAAATAGTTGACAGTACATGTAACTCATTAGACTATTGCCAAGAAACATACGCTAAATGATCTTTACATTGAAGGCTGACTGTCTGCTCCTGATTGACATCTCCTGTTTGTTAATGGTTAATGCCATTATACATACTACTCTATCAGATCCAGTATTGGAATATGAGTGACTCTAAGTCAGAAAGTATTATTGCTGGTCTCTGATTGGAAAACAAAGACCTCTTTTAAACAGGAAAAAGCTTTAGGTAAGTGTGAATGTTTGCTCAAATTCCTTTTTTTTTTCCACAGGTGTGAACAAGCATGTCAGTTCTTGCAGGTTGTCTTCTTTCCTCACTACTCGCCTCCTTCAAGCTGAGTCTTTGGGGGTAGGGCACTGTGATGCTGAGGGTGCTCGTCCCAGAGGAAATTTTAATTGACTTTCAGATGCCAAAAACTGGTCAAATCAAACCACATGACACCAAGAGGGAATTTCCAGATGCTAGCACAGAAACAGGTATGGCAAGAAATGAAAGGCCACCAGAGGAAAAAAAAGGAAATGCAGAGTAATTCCCTTGCTGACCCCCTCATAAGAGTTATACAATGCTTGTTTGTGATTTTTACTTCCTTTCCACAAGACAGGTCATACAGTCTCAACGCAGACATGTGCACGTGCACACACGCGCGCACACACACACACATCATTACTGTTACAATGATTGTACACCCAGTCTTAGCACTTGCCCATACAAATGACTGTTTGTACTAAAAAGCCATCTGTGAATTGTAATTTTGCACACACTTATGGTAATTATGTGCAAATTACAGAAATGCACATTTATGAAGTTTTGACTCTCTGTATGTCCATTCAGGTTACAGATCAGGCTGTGAGAGTGGAATATGGGAATTCCTATTTAAGATACTCCTGTCTCTAGTAACAACTAGAGGATAAGAATAAAGAAGAAATGTTTCAGGTGATGTTATAGTGGCATTCTGATTAATGTTATACTGGGAAGAAAGACAGGGAATTTTTTACCATGATAACACCTCAGCAGACTGAGATGGGAATGCCAGAAGAGTGAGCTCTGTTAGCACAAGTCTGTAATTTCTTTCAAGTGAGAAGGGTACTCCCTAATAAAGCACAGGGCAACCATAAAGCTGCTCATACCACAGTCATTAGCCAAAAGATCAAGAATCCATTAGCAGCTCCCACTGCAGAGAGCCATAGGGCCAGTAGCTGCGGGATGCAGCAGCCCTAGAAAGCCCTGCAGATGACACAGACCATCTGATAAGAATCAGACTTTGCAACTTCTAATCCCATGTCCCATGATGGATAGCATAACCTTGCTATTGATTAATGCTTCCCAGGGCTTGGCTTATGTCAGGTGGCAATGGATCAATAGCTTTCTAGCTTTTAATGTGGCAGCTAAACTCCTCATCGAGATTTGCACATGCAGCCACTAGAAACAAGTTCCTGTTCCTGTGCTCTTGTATTATTCCTTTTCACGGGTATGTTACCAAATCCTGACCTCCATTGTGTCTTTAATTACAGATAGCAGGATACAATTCCTCGCTGTTAGACAGGCAGCATACTGTAGCTATTTAATGATCACTTTGCCCTGCCCAAGCTTTTCTCTCTAGCATATGAGAAGTACCTACACTGAGCTGGAAGTTCATTTCTCCTTTCCCACCCTGTTCACTCTCCTTCTCCCTCCCACCAGATCATTCAAGATGAGGAAGCAAGCTGGTATCCCTCCATGAACAAACAAATAAAACTTAATTCAAGCCCGCAACTGTTGATGGTGGGAGGCACTGGACACTGGTGAATTTCATCACCTGTCTAGCAAATAAGCCTAAGAGCAAGAGGAGAAACAACGATACTTTCCTTAAAAGGAAAACTATACAAAGTGCTAACAAAGAGTTAAGCAAATTTGCATTACTGTACTTATGTGCAAGCCTAGTGTGACTGCAGGCCGCCCCCGAGCTGTGCTTGGGTGGTCCTCTACAAATTCGTATGCAGCAATCTATTAGTGGTATCTAGCAGTGATTTATGCAGCTGTCAGGCTGCCTTCATCAGTACAAGTGAATTGTGGGCACCAGCAACTAATGCGGACTCCTTCATAGTGTCTAAAGTAAACGAGGGCCAAATTAAAAGAAAAACAGCCCAAGGTACCACCCACTCATCTTCTCAGTTCTTTAATGACAAGTTCCCTCTACAGAAAAAACATACAGCTGCTCATATGAGACCACACTTACAGAGACCCCACTGTCTAATCACAGACAGCCTGTGAAAGTCAGCTTTCAGGGGCTTGGTTGGAGCACGGAGAACAGGAAAAGTTGGCAGAGTTCCAGCAAAAACTAAAACAGTATTGATGGCAAATAAAATTGACACAGGACCAAATCAGTTAGTTTTCATAATAACTACTGGTGCATTATTTTGTCAGGGAATAATATGAACCATCCGATGATGATATAATACACCCTTGTAGCATGCGCCTGTGTCTTTGTTTTCAATAGAAACTAGTGCTATAGCGTATCTTGGTCCAGCCGCAAACGCTAGTCCTAGCTGGCGGCTGATCCAACCCAACAACCTCAGTTTTGCTACTCTGGGTGCACAAACACACTGGTGTTTTGCAAAGGGGCAGAACAGCATCCCTGAGTCATGTGTGGGCGAAATGCCAGTCTTCACAGTCATTTTTGACTAGTTTATGTGAAAATGGAGTGAGAAATACTTCTTGCCCAAAATACTATCAATGAACAAATGGATCAGAAAAGCAGGCATATGCACACATGCACTCTCACACTCTTTTGGAAAAGATGCTTATATTTGATGCCAAACTGAGAAAAAAATTTTCCTGGCAAGACCAGAAACTTGACTACTCTGAGACATAATTAATCGTCACTGGTTTTGACGTAACAGAAAATAATACTTTCTGCATAAAATTACAGTCTTTCTTCATAACTAGACGTGAACTTTCAAGAGTCTTGCGCTCTCTTGAGCCAGCAGAATGGAGGGAGCTTGTGATAATAAGGCCCACCTATGGTTCAGCTTTACAGAGAACATTTTTAATATTGCACTTGGTAAGAGGGCAGAATAAAGGAATCACTTGTGGACACTGGCAGTGTGTCATAAGCACATAATAAGCAAAATATCCAGTAACAGCCCTGTTCTGCACAAAATGATCTAAGTCTAGACAATATGGCCGAAGGCTAATATGTGCATGACTAAAATAAGTGTAATGATCCCCAGTGGTTCCAGCTGGACTTTCATCAGAGTGTAACACCTCCCAAACCACAGCCCCTTAAGAAGATGCCACTCACCTAGGATTCAAACAGGTGCTGAGCTGATCTTGTCCTCAATCTTTTTAACAATTTACTCTAAAGTGGAGAGGAGGAGCAATATGTCATGTTGCCTTGTAGCATCCCTCCCAAGGCAGTCAGCATGGCAAGGACCAGCACGGGACACTGAAATGAGGAAAATGGTGCTTGAGCCAAAGTTCTGTGCTAGACGGATGGAGACAGTTGTCTTCACATCCATTTCACCAGCACTGAACATCCTGTGCTGCCAGAGGCAGGAAGTAGACAGGAATTAAGAATTCCCAAATTAAGGAATTAAGAATTCCTTAATTTTCTTAATACTCATGCTGCGATTTTAAGAGTTTTGGGTCTATCACATTCAGACTCTGAGAACGTTTGCTGCCAAGTACAAATGTCCTTACAGGTCTGTACCCTGTGCTAATACTCTGCTCTTTGGGACATTTTCTTTATCTCTGGTGCTCAACATGGTGTGCACAGCTGCAGGGGCTGTAACAGTGATTGTGGCCAGCTTTCTCTTTTGTGATTCCCCTCTTTTTTTCATTATTGTTCAGTCCTGAATTACTAAGCTTTGTCCTAGCCTGAAAATTGCAAGTATTTCTCTTCTCTCCCTGACAGGCCTCAGACATAACGGCACAAAAGAAATCTCCAAGCCATCCTCATTTTAGAAGGCGCTCATTTGCTGGACAGTTCCCCAGTGACCCGACACGGCGAGCAAAAAGGAGCCAGAAAAGGCACTTGCTGCTGTTTTGAAGCAGGCAGAAGCACTGAAGGGTCCCATCTCAGTGCATTTAGTGCGCTGCTAGAGAGGGCATGGGACTGAGGCATAGGCAAACACCAACGGCCAAAGTACCCCAGAGTGTGGCCCACAATTGCTTTGTCCTCATTACTGAGACTATGGGCAAGGCTGAGCAATGGCAAAGGGCTTTTTTTTGTCATTGAACTTAAACTTCAGACAATTTCTTTCAGTAGAAGGAATTCTGATGGACAGACCCTTTGTTTTGGTGTTGGTTTTGCTTTATTTGTTATCAGATGTGTTTATTATGACTCATGAACTGAAGATAGCTCTCATTGTCCTGCCACCATGAAGAGGCTCTCAGGGTTGGCCAGATGTGGGTGGTTCCTACACCAAAATAAAAAAGGGGATACCTGTGAGCTAGATCTTGCAGGATGATAAGAACTCTGCCTGCAGACTGCAATTAAATACTTAGGAGCGTAACCCTCTGACTAAGTGGTGTTGGCAGTAGCGGAGACTGTGTCTAGTTAGTGGTGATAGGTTCTTATCTTAACTGATGTCTCATGCTTCCATCCAGAAATCCAGAAAAAGTGAGACCCTCTCTGAGTGTCTTTTGTAGGCAGAATACTAAAACACATTAGTAACACAGTTATATGAAGGACAAATTAAAACAGTAAAACATCCTTTCCCTTTGGCAAATGTCTGTTAGCTTAATTCTTGATGCACTGGAGTAATTATACAGTAACCAAATTACTTTCTACCACATCATTTTCCCATTCTCCAACCATTACTATATTTGTAAATACTTAGTAAATCAGACCTCAAGAAGAGGAATTTTAGTGAAATCAGTCTGACCTGTGACTAAACTATTGCAGAAGTCAATGTGGAAGTGACAAAGGTGCCCACCGGACCCTACTGTACCTGAGGGACATGTTCTGGGCAGCACCTTTCCACTGCCAGTGATTACAGCCATCTGTAATGAATCAGGCCCTCATTAAAACCCACAGAGTTTTACTGCTGTCTCCTGGGACATTCACAAAGGTCCTTTGCTGGAAGAGATGAAAGAATGTAGGTTACATGGTTCCCGCAGTGCCACATGTATGTGTGTCTATTTACACGGTTTGGCAAGAGAAGTTGGATGTCAAACTTTAGGTATCATTGTTCATACCTACCAGATCTGCAATACAGCAGAGATTTAAGAATATACCCAACAATATGAGCCGCACTGTGGAAGGTGAAGCCACATATTAACTTCATTTCATCCTTCTTGAAGAGCTATGTTACTTGTCATGATCGTATTTATTCAGGTGTTCATTCTTCCCCATGAAAAGAGAAACAGTTGCCTTATGTGCATGCTGCAAGTGCTATAAATTGCAATTTGGTGAGTTTTAAGCATGTTCTTAAACATCTTGCCAGGTCAGGATTCTGAGAAACATAGATTCAAGTTTTAATGACAAGGTAAATCTCTTTGTGAATGAAGAAAAGGGTAAAATGTGTGCATCTGCATCTGCATGTGTGTGTCTGTGTGAAGAGGGGACTGGAAGTTCAGGAGCATGTGCACATTGCACAATAGAGATCAGCATAAAGGTCCGTGAAGTACCATTGATGGCGCTACATCCCAGACCCAGGAAGAGCACAGCTGTGCCAGTATAAAGCCATGCTTGGGCTACCTAGCCATGCTACAATGTAAGACTATTTAGCCTGGATGTCTGACTGTGCTAAAGTAGCAATACTGCCTGCAAGACAGTACAAGGTTCAAGCTCATTTGGAAGAGGTTCGCAGATCTTTACCATGACTGTGTGCTGGGTGGTGTGACAGCTTGAGTCACTTAGATGACATTCATAGCAGCATGAATATGTCCTAACCAAGAGTGTCCATATTAGAGCACAGAAAGAGAAGAGTAGTTGGTAGAGACAGACTGAAACTATGGGACCCCTTGAAATCTCGCCTGGAGCATTAAATGGTAGCAATGGTCCAGAGGCAGGTATGATCAGGGCAAATGTCACAAAAAAAAGATGACCTTAAACAGGGAGATGCACTGGAAGGACCTTAGACAGATGGAGATGCCCAAAAGAAAAGGACTTCCGAGAGATGTGCTAAATAAAATATTTTTTTTTAAAAGGAAAATAATTTAGAGCACAGGAGGAAAAGTCTTACTCTTGGAAAGAAGAGAAGACTTTGGCAACAAAAGCAGATATAATGGCTGCAAGTCTAACTCACCATGTTGAAGAGGTCAAACTCAGCAGCAGCAAAAGGAAAGGAGGAATAACGAGGGCTGAATTCAGTATAAAGTATGTTTTCAGGGGACAGAGAACGATGTCTAATGAGAAAAGTAAGGCCAGAAAAGTTTGTCAAAGTTTCCACACCAAACAATTTGTTCAGCCAGCAGAACTGTAAATCAGAGACTATTTTATTTTTGGCACAGATATAAATGAAACCTTCTAGTCAGGAAAACATTTTTCATTATGTACTGTGCAACCTCCCGTTCACAGAGACATGTTATATCCAGGACTAAAAACCTGTCTAGAATGTTCTGTAAAACAGTCTAATTTTACCCATAATCTCTGAGCAGCTCTATCAATATCTCATCTTCTACAGCTTCTCTTCCTCATGTTTGTTTCCCACAACACCATACTCAAATGAGACAAGAGGTTCTGGCAGCTTTCCAGCAAATTAGGTCCATAAAAATATGTTTTGCATGACTTAAAAATGGTTTGCACTGTCCCACTAAAAGCAGGCATACGGAGAGATGATTTAATCTGTTAATCTGTTAAAAGGGTAGAAGTAAGCTTGGACTTGTGCATTTACGTCAGAATACATAACACTTTCTTCTAAGAACTCATTGTACCTCAAAAGGCATATAAAATGAAAAGAGGCTCCTAAACATAACTGTTTTATGAGTGGATTCCAGAGCAGCAGCAGAATGAGAATGCCAAAAATAGCCAGGTCTCCAAGTACTTTGTCAAGAAGTACTTCAAGTCTTCAATATGTTTATTATTTGTACCACACCACACTCTCATGAAATAAACAGACAACTCTTAATTTAAAACATTTTTCTTATTGAAGCAGCTACTGTAGCTCTCATCCATGTAAATATATGTACATATTTTTCTCCAACAGCACTACCCACTAGAGATGCTGTCATATTTTGACAAACAAATCAGATTTGGGTTCACCTCCAAATTCCTTCCTCTAGTCACAATGTTATCTTGTGCAATTCATGCCCCAACTCACAAGGACTTTAGCCTGGACTTTGGGCTACTCATACCTGGCACACTAAACACAAGGTAGATGAAGCCAGCCACTGCCTCAGTCTCCCTTGTAACCCATCTCAGGCATTTCAGGCAGATTGCAACACAACCCTTGACATCAGATGTGCCACCTGGCAGGAGCTCAATCCCCTAGCAAGCCATAATAGTAAACAGCCTCTTGGGTTGCAGCCTGTGCTGCTTCCTCATCCGATCGCACGGTGTGACAGACGCAGTCTCAACCCCATCCTCCTACGCCAAAGGTCTTATGCACTACCAAATAGGAAACTTGAGAGGCTGGTGCTTATGGGAGTGGGGTTTCATTTCTGTTTCAGCTCCTCACTGCTAAAATCAGGACACTTCTTCCACCTTCCTCCCCACAAAGCGGACACGGCACCCCTCTGGGGTTTCTGTGATGTCCTTCAGCTCTCTCATGTAGCTCCAGTGGCACAGAACCACTTCATGCCAGAGAGATCCCAGCAGTAGCCTGAAGGATTACCTGAAGGTTTATTGCTATAACTTACCCTAAACCGTCAACTTTGCAGCAAGGCCTGTCTCTCTGTTACTTTATTTTCTCAGGAGTGCAACTACTTCCCCAATGCTGTCAGATATCACAATGCCTGAAAAGAGGCTCTTATGTTGGCCAAAAACCCCAACCCAAACATAAACCCAACATGAATGCCTTTTAATCGGCATAGTTTGCTCTTGTGGAAAGCCAGTTTAAGCAATGAAAGAAAATGTCTGCTAGTCCAATAAAGGTTTCTGCAGACCTGAGGTATTTAAAGGGAACTTTGCCTTGGCAGACAAGCGATGTCTTGCCATGCTGGAGAAGACCTGTCAGGAGGGTCCGGACATAGAGCCAAAAATGACTGAGACCCTTCCCTGGGGGAAGAAATGTTTTTTGTTTAAATCTGAAGCAGCTCAGAGAAGTAATGACTGATCCAAAGAGGCACTGGTTTCCTTCCATTCAGGGAGATTATTTTAGCGCTTCTGCTGGTTTCAGGATACCTGCAATGGTTATCTTGTCTAAAATACACCAAGACCAACCTCCAAGCTGCTAGGTGGTATTGCAGTACAAACAACATTTTCTTTTACATGGATGAGCTTCTTGACAGAGTATATCCTCTTCCTCTCCAGGCAGAAGCTGCTTGATCAACCTGAACAGTTGCAGAGACCGATTCACACAGCTACTGGCAGGCCTTCCTTGGCCCCTTGCCATGATCTAAGGAAGAAATTGTCTTCAAAATTGAACTTTTCAGTTCTTTTCAGCTCTTAGAAATGACAAAGAGGGTTAAAACAGCCTGGATAGCAACAAAAAAAACCTCATTGTGCAACAACTCCTGGCTGTCTCTTAGGTTACACAAGGCAGGAAAAAGAATCATACTTACAGTTGCTGGTTGGGAGAAGGCTGGTTTTATTAGCGGCAGTTTACCCCATTTGTCTTTTTAAAATCACTTTCATTACCAGAAGCTTGAGACAGAAACTTTCTACTAAAATTCTAGAGTGAGTAACTGTAGAAGAGGTGAGTGACAGCAAAATCCAGCAAAGCTTGAGAGCTGTTTTGAAGTGGGACCCACCTTCCCAGCCAGGTCTCCAGCTCCTTGCTGGAACGGTGAGATGCTCCTCTGCCCTGGCAGGGGCTCATGTCTGGGGCTGAGTGCACATGGGGAGCTCATCACTGCCAGCTGGATCTCACAGCCCTCAGTGTAGGAGGTGTAAAGCTCCAGAAGGAAGAGGCAAACTTGAAATTTGGTGGGTACAGACCCTTGTTTCTCTTTTGTAAGATGGAGGGGGAGATCACTGAAACTCATGAGCTACTGTTAAAACCTGATGATCAGTCTTGATGTTCTTGGAATGGGGCAAGGACCAAAAATGTATGTTAAAACCCATAATCCAGATATAACCTACTTGAGGCTTTTCAAATTCTGATGTTGATTTTTGTCATGTGGAAATGGTGCAGTACTGAATTAGCTAAGAATGCTTCTCTAGGATGCTACGGATAAGTTGGGCGTTGTTTTGTGTAAAAAACAGAACAGTGTTTACTACAGACAGACTAAAAACAAGAGTAAAAGTAGGATTTGTCATTGGTCCAGATGAGTATTTTACTTTCAATTTTAGTTTTAATTTTAGTATCTAAACAAGGCATGGTTTGTGTCCCTAAGTGTTTACGGTACAAAGACAGACTGCATTATGAAAAAGAGGAAACAGAGTACTGGAAAGACAATGGCAATGCAGTTAAAGAAATGGTATTACCTGGTCAGCCATGATGTGTCATATATTCTATTTCACTCCTACTTTCTCTCATCTCTCCTCCAATCTTTCAGCTGCCACAGAATGTCCATTTTTCCTCCCCTCAGTCCACGTAACTCATAATTATTTACTGACATGCAGCCATGGAGCTGCTTGGCACATCACTGAAAAATATCCTCATGTCTACCCCACAGTTGGAAAGAATTATTTGTCAAAGATATTTCTTTGATACTAAAGACATTTTTCCAAATAATTTTATTTCAGTTTTCTGTCTTTATGGTGGTAAGAGGGATGAAAAGATTGCCATGAACATACATGCCTCTCAAATGTCATATGGTAGTTGAACATTACAGAATCACAGAATCACTCAGCATGGCTGAGACAGAAAGCAACCTCTGCAGATCATCTAGTCCAACTCCTGCTCAGAGTAGGATCACCTAGAGCAGGCTGCTCAGGGCCACGTCCTGTCGGGTTTTGAATATCTCCAAGGATGGAGACACCAAAATTTCTTTGGGCAACCCGTGCCAGTGTTCAGCCACCATTTCAGCAAAAAAGTTTTTTGCTATGCTTAAGGAATCTGAATTTGTGCCCATTTTCTATTGTCCTGTCACTGAACACCACTAAGAAAAGCCTGGCTCTGTCTTCTTTACACTTTCACATCAGGTATTTATGCACACTGATAATATCCCCCCTGGAGCCTTCTCTTCCCTAGGCTGAAGAGTCCCAACTGTCTGAGCCTCTCCTCATATGGAAGGCACTCCAATTCCCTCATCATCTTCATGGCCCTTCATTGGACCTTCTCCAGTACTCCCATGTCTCTTTTGTACCAGGGACCCCAGAACTGGACCCAGCACTCCAGGTGTGTCTCACCAGTGCTGAGTAGAGGGAAAGGATCACCTCCCTCGATCTCTTGGCAATGTACTTCCCAGGAAGCTGTTGGCCTTCTTTGCTGCAAGGGCACATTGCTGGCTCATGATTAATTTCATGTCTACTCCCAGGTCCTTCTCTGCAGAACTGCTTTCCAGCCGGTAGACTCCCAGTATGTGCCTGGGGTTGCTTCTCCCCAAGGGCAGGACCTTGCATTTCCCTTTATTGAACTTCATAAGATTCTTTTGAGTCCATTTTTCCAGCCTGTCCAGGTCCCTCTGAATGGCAGCACCACCATCTGGTTTGCCAATCACTCCTCCCAATTGTGTATCATCTACAAACTTGGTGAGGGTGCACTCTGTCCCAGTGTCCCAGTTATCAGCAAAGGTTTTAATCAGCACTGGCTCCTGTATCGATGCCTGGCATACACCACTGAGGATTGGCCTCCAACTGGACTTCATGCCACTGATCACAACCCTTTGAGCCCAGAAGTTCAGCCGAATTTCAGTCCACCTCAGTGTTTGCTTACCTAGCCCATACTCCATCAACTAGTCTATTAGGATGCTATGGGAGACAGCATCAAAACCCACTCTGATGGCAAGATAAACAACATCCACTAGTATGGATGTCCACTGAGCCAGTCATTTCATCATAAAAGGCTATCCAGTTGGTCAGGAGTGATTTCCCTTTCCTAGGTCAATGCTGACTACTCCCAGTCATCTTCTTGTCCCTAATATATTTGTACACAGTTACTAGTCAGGTATCTGACTATAATTGAAAGTTAACCAGAAACTTGACAAATCAATAAATTGTGTCAAAGAACTGAAATTATCTGGAAAGTGAATCATAAAGACCTTTGTTAGATTGCTCAGACAATTCAGGTACTTCCTGTGCTTCATGATTTTTACTACATGCTATGTCAAGTCAACATAATATAGCAAGTTCAATTCAGTTTCTATAGCTGATCATGTGCTTTATTCTAGCCTCCATTCTCTGTGCTTCTCATGGGCTTTCTCTCCTGGACCAATACATCTTGGACTACTTTCTAATCGCTCAGCTTCAGCTAGAGGACTGAAGAGTGTTTCTACAGTATTCCAGCCAGCAGTGTGGTAAGAAAAGCAATGTGTCCTTACTAACGTGTCTTCAAAACACTCAGGAAGAAAACGTAATTTACTTCAAAGCCTCCCATCTCTTGGGGGAGTGATCCAGATAGGCTATTATGTAAAAGGCAATGGGCACTGTCTTTTATCTCCCAATTTAATACTCACACACAATTATTTTAATATAAAATCATGTCTGCCACTGTCGTTGTTCCAAGCTCCATTCTGGAAGGACAGGTATTTTCTGCAAATGCTTAACAAAATTTCATGTGCCTTTGGGAACCTTAGGTAGGATTTCATGGATTAGGGGTGGCCTTTGCTGTTTAGGCTGCAAGTTATTTAGCACTGTCATATCTGAAGTGTCCATGAACATTCACCAATACATGATGTTATGAATCATGGGCACTACAACAGCATCATGGGCAAACAATATCTGTAAGGTATGCTGTAGCAGCAGAGGGTTTCAGCATCGCAGCTTTGGAAAGGGCAGCTTAGTTCTAATCTAGGCACCAAAATCCGATCGGGTATGGTCTGAGATGCGCTGTTGTCTGTTCCTGCCACCAGCATGGAGACACATTGGGATGTGAATAAGAACCTAATAGGCTGTGCTTCTGCATTTCATTTACCAAAAGCCTTTTTCCCCTCACATACAATACCTAAGAAATGCTTGGGTAATGCAGGGTCCAAATGACTCTTAAAAACTACAGTCACAACATGCAAAGCCTTGTTTCTGAAATAAAAGATAATGCATGCCACTAGAGGTCTTTCCATATGTTTCAAAGGATCTGGCCCTGCCGCTAAATACAGCACTGGTCATATCTTTCATGCAAGAAAGTCATCCTCCTTGTGAGAGAGCAGATCTGGTGCTGATTGTTCTCTAACTGTAACTAGGACAAGTGAATGCTCTGTTTCTTATCAGAGTGCTGGTATCTGTTCCTCTTTTCAGAGAGTTCATCCAGCTGGCTTATGGCTCTCACAGCTCAGCCAAGAGGGCGGGGGGAAGGGGATTAGCCCAATAGTTTCAGTAAATTACACACATTCATCAGCCCCTTGACTTCTACACTCAAGTTCTTGCCTTTTATGGCAGACCCAGGGAAAATGATATAATGGTATGCCATACAGCATGTGTACATAGGGAGCTGGGGTTATATATCATATATCTTTACAAGTCTTGTTTTGCAAACTTTTCTAAAGGAATTTTGAATTTATAGTCTGATAAGCAATTTCACTACAGAGGATAACTGGTTCTCTATCAGAAGCTACGTGCTTTGTCAGAGCAGAAGAAAGAAAGAAAGGAAGGTGTAGGCTGCTGAATGAAGCTCTCATCCATATGCAAGTGTGCATGCACAGTCAGTAAAATTCTGCTCTTGACGTCAGTAGCAAAATTCTCATTAAAACTGGGATTTTACTCTGGGCCTGTGCTAGAAAATGAATTTGTATAGCTGTTATTGTTTCATGCAACAAAAAAAAAGAGTGGTTTTTTAATGAAATGGTAGTAGAAAGACACCATTGTCTTCATGTGGATTGGGCTATTGTGAAAGAAACTTGCTAAATTAAATCCTTAGCACCGTTTCCAGATTTTAATGTGAGTTTTGGGAGGGATGGGAGATTTCTCTTGATACATTCCAACAAGTGTTGAGCTTTCTTTTGTCTTACGGAGCTCTGATCATCTGACTTTCTCCATAGGACTTCAGTGGAACATCTCCAATTTCTGCTAAATATGGAGCTGGCCAAATAAAGTTGCACAAAACAGCAAATTGAGGATAATCATGCCTAAGTGTGTGGGCATTTGGGATCTCATCCAAATGAATCCAAAGAGGAAGTTATACGGGCCTGATTCTCACCTTACTCTTTTTCTATCACCAAGTGATGCTGTTATAAGTCATCAACCGGTGATTTATTTTCTTGCTAGATTCTTTGCATAGATACTAGCAACTCAATGCATTAAGCACTACCATTTTATGCTTCTTCTACCAAGGGAGCCCTAACTCTCAGGACCACACCTTTAAAATTATTTTGCAGGAAAAGTAGAAGAAATGCAAGGCTTATTCTTATATTTTGTTGTGCCCTAACTTGATATGTTAGTTGGCTTTGATCCCATACAGCACTTTAAGTGGATGAAAAAGGAACGCATTTGGGTTGCCTGTTACCTATAAATGCAAAAGTGCCAAGCCACGTAACATAAGCCTCTTGACAAGGCGTTAAGGATGTGCAACTGGTCAGTTACCAACAGTTTTCACCACACCAATCATCCAAACATAGTATGGGCCACTTAGCTTTCTGAAACTAATTAACAGGAATTCGTGGCTGAAATTAGTGGTTCTCAAAGGTCTTTCCCACCATAATCTTCCATAATCCTTCTGCTTCAAACTACACTATTCATTATGGGCCATATCCTGTGTAAGGTGAACCTACGCAAACATTCATAGGACTACCAATTCTGAACCTTGCCTTGGATTCACAACAGGATTTGGGTGAGGGGAAGCTGGACTTGTTCAAATCTGTACATTTCCATGCTTTAGGACCATCAAATCCCTGTAAACTGTTCCTGACACAAAGCTGGCAAACCTGTTCTGGATAAAAATAGGAACAGCTCACACAGCTCTGTCATACAACCTTGCTTTTTCACCCTAGTAAATTTTCCTTTGTCTCTTCTTCACTCTGAAAGGTGACTAAAACCACAGATTCATTTTAAGCTAGGTTGGCTCAGAACAGTCATCCCTCAGTAAATCTTCCTGAATTTTTCCACTGATATGTTAGCCTGAATTGATGGACTTCTAGAAATGCTGGTTGGAAGGGACATCTGGAGGTCATTGAGTCCAACCTCCACCTCAAAGCAGGATTATTGCCAGCACTAGACCATGACAACCCCCTCTCTACTTTGCTGTTATTTTTTGGAAGTCAGATTATCCCACCATGGTGTCTTACAACCACAAAATAAAATAGAAGAAGCGGAAAAGACTCACTGAAAACATCCAAAGGCAGAATGGGAATAGTTTGGTCTGGATTTTAAGAGGGTTTCTTACTCTCTATCATCAACAGTCTCTGTGTCCAGTGATAGGCAATCAGGGAATGGGCAGGTCAAACTTGCTTCATGAGGCTGCTGAGAGAACAGTGGTAAGTGTCCATCACAGAGAAGAAAAATGAAAATAAAATGCAGTTCATGTGTGTAACAAACTCTAGTTACTGGGTCAGTAGAAAAACAGCCCTCCTCAAAGATTTATATCCCACATGAATAGTTCACTGCTCTTTTGGAAGAAATGACTTAACCCAGCAGAGGACAGCAAGGGTGAAAAAGTCATCGCTCACAAACTCTGGCAGAAATACTTGGAATGAAAAATAGTAGAAAAAACCCTAGATCCTTTTTCCTTCAAATAAGCAGCTTCATCTGATTAAAGGGCAGGTGAAGAATGCTCTATTTAGAAATCTGAAATTGTGGTGGGTAACATCTGAAGGATTGTGGCTTCCCTGTGAAAGCTTTCCTCAGAGATGGCTAGCACTGCGGTGCAGGTTGGTGTGCGCTGGCCGGATACTGGAACGTGTCACACTGCAGCTAGGACCAACAACACCCTGAAGGATGAAAAAATACACAACACCCTGAAGGAAACAAGGCAAGCTTGCAACTTCAGTGGCAAAAAAATCAGTATTTCCAGAGAAGGCAGCAGGATGGTGATCAGCAGAGCTGCACTGAAATACCTTGGCCCCCAGCAGCCCTGTCCTGCTCCTTCACCCCAAGGGATTCCTCCTTCAGCAGCTGCTCCAGGTAGCTTTTGGATGACCTCTGACCCATCCAGATCAGCTGCTACCATCCCCCTATCTCCCCACAGCAAGGCAGGATGGACCTGAATAAAGTCAATCTGCTCCTACCAGAAGGAAAGCAGGTCTGCAAGGGGCCGCTGGGGACAGCTATGGCATCTGGCGAGGAGGACAGGGCATTGCCGATGGGATCTTTTGGCTGAACTGACTGCATGCAGAATTACTGGATCTGAATCATTCAAAGGTAACTTTGTGGCTTTTTTAGTGATAAATGACACATATAACACAGGAAGAGCAAAACTGCAGGAAAATTTAGGGATTTGCAGAGATCTGCAGATTTACTGTATTTTGGCCATGAAATCATAGCTCTGAATCCACAAGCATATAACTTCTACTCCATCACTCAATGTGTTTGTACCTAATGTATACACCCATCGATATATAGCCTTGCAGAGTACTTTCTCATTCGTCCCCCAAAAGGGCTCAGAGTACTTTTTATGTGCATTTAGCTTCTCAGGATTAGTGGTGGGTTATATTGAGATGTCTTGAATTCAAGGATGTTAGAGATGTTTGGGGGGCTTCTGTGAGTTCAGGATGTTAAAGTTCACAGTTCATGCATGAAGCACTTGAATCCCAGTTTAGTCTGAGGAGAGCAGCAGGACAAAGGGCTTGTCACACATGCTGAGTCATTGGAAACATGATCACATGAGGTTAGAGTAGTCATCATGACTGATGCTAGGGTCATATCTTGTTTCTGATGAGTTTCAGCTGGTCCTGCTCTGGAAATATAGAGCAGCTGTTTTTTAAAGTTTGCAAAATGCTGTATAGGCAACATAGATGGAATTCTAGAATAACTTTACCTAGAAGATCCTTTAAGCTTCACAATTAACCACAGATCCTCTTTAGCTATATTACTGCCACATTCATGTAGCCAACAGAAAGAGCCAGACACCCAAAGCGAACATTAGGATCATACAGACTTACCTTTTGCAAGCCAGGAGAACCTTGCCCAATAACTTCTGCACTGAGATTACAATTTCTGTTTGAGCTTCATGCATATCTTATAAAATAAATATCCATTTATGACTTAAAAGCATCAGGTGTGGGAAAATGCACCACATCCATACCCAAATCACTCCAAAGCGTAGGTAGTTTTCCTTTTAAAGATTTGCGCTTCATTTTTCATCTGCTTGTCTCATTCCAGTTTTCAACCACTTGATCTTAATATGATTTTTTCTGTTAAATCAGAGTTTGCCATCGTCTGAAGTATTTTTCCATGTAAGCATTTGTAGGCTGGAATTAATTCACTTCTAAATCTTCTCTTGGATACATAAAATAGACTAAGTTTCTTAATCTGTCAGGTATGTTTTATAGACCCTGAGTTGTGCTTATAAACCTTTTCTGAACACACTCCAGTTTCTTGGTGTCTTTTTGAAGTAAGGACACAAGGTCTATACTTTGGTAATGTTCTTATTCACGTTGAAGACAGAGATAGTACCCCTTTTCCTATTTTGATTGCTTCTTGCTTCTGCAGTGAAGGATGGCATTCACAAACTTAGCTTCTATATTGCCATAAGACCACATACTTCATAGGCTGCCTAATATGATTTTTATGTGTTTTTCAGATTGATCCACACAGTAACGTTCCATATTTTATAAGGATATTCTATCCTTACTGTTTTCCTAGCATTATGGTCCAGCACTGACATATTGCTCTATTTACCAACTGACTCTTATGAGTACATATAGATGATGTAACCATGCAATTATTTACAAATTCCACTTTTTGTATGCTTTCCCACTTTCACTAGCACTGGTTTCCTAAGTTCTTCCCATACACTGAAAAAACCATTGAGCATCGTTTGGGCAAAATCAGTTTTCTGAGAAGCATACCAGGAATGATCTAGCACACTGTTTCTCCGTTTTCAGTTATTTTCAAGCAACTTTGAATATATGTCTATTATACTCTCTATTTTTAATACAGTGCTAAGTCTGGAATGTGTTTCTTTTATCTGCACACCAAATGGGACTCAGTTAAATATTCTGTTATTTCTCTTTGGTACTCGTGCCACGGTAATAATGAAAAGTTCATGTAGACTCTGCAGCATCCTAAGTGTGCTTATAGACTATAGGACACAAATGTACCAGATCTAGCTCCATAGGACTTTGGTCGGTCTGCTGGGAGCCATTGTTTTCTGCATTAAAAGACATTAGATCTTAGACTGGCTGATGTGCTACCAAACTGCTTAAATGGCTATTGCCAGTTCCCACACATTTCACTTACAGATGTCATACTAGTGCAGAGCAAACCCTAGGGCTGTTTTGGGCAATGATGGTGAAACACAATTGTGATGATGATAAGCTGGCAGCACTGTTATCTTTCTCAAACATCAATCATAGAATCATAGAATCATAGAATCATTGGGTTGGAAAAGACCTCTAAGATCATCAAGTCCAACCATCAACTAACACCACCATGACTCCTAAACTAGACCCTGGAGTGCCACGTCTACACCTTTTTTGAACGCCTCCAGGGTAGACGACTCCACCACCTCTCTGGGCAGCCTGTTCCAATGCCTAACCACTCTTTCAGTAAAGAAATTCTTCCTAATGTCCAATCTAAACCTCCCCTGACGCAACTTGAAGCCATAAATTTCCTCAGAAAAGACACCAAGGTTATGTTACAAGGCCTGTTATCGAAAAACTATCTTAAATGATTTGCTGTAACAACCTTTCAGGAACTTCACTCAACACCTATGCCAGGCTACCCAACTGTATACATACTGTGATTATCCTATTTACTTTTTCAAATATTGGTATTAAATCAGAATTTTCAGTCCTCTGCTAGTCTGTCAGGGTTGGTTTATAAGAAAATCAACATTAGCAGGTTAAAAAAGCTCTTTCCAGCTAGAGAGAGCTGTACAAAATTCTTTTTTTGAGCCTTTCTTTTCAGGTACTTCCATTTCCGAGTGCTGATTACCCATGAGCATCACATGTGATTTCCACAATATTTTTGTTTGGACTGGGTTATTTGTTTATTTTGATTGTCCAATGGTTTGTTCATGTTAGCTGTTATTTGCCAGCAGGACCGAGTGAGCAGGCTCCCGGCATCCCAGTAGAGCAACTCCCTCGTCATAAATGCACGCCACAGGTCTCAGGGCACAAACCCTCACACCCTATCTGATACACTTGGGAACAGACAGCGAGGGGATGGTATGTCACCTCCCGTGTGTCACAGTGCTCCTGTGTCAGAGAGAGCGGGGGCCTCGGCATAGAGCTGTGGGCGTATCTTGTCACTCAGTCACGTCCCTTCCTGCAGGCTCTGCTGGTGTCAGCTTATCTGATCTCTTACCTGCCATAATCTAAGCTTCAGGGCTTCATTTGCTTTGGATAAACACCCTGCAATCCAGGTGTTTACCTAACCCAGTTCACATGAAACAGTACCCCCTGCACCGCATTGAATGAATGATGTGCCACAGATCCATACATCCTCTGGCCACGCGAGAAACACCATTAAAGCGAGATGTCAGACCTGCTATTATTGTGCCTGGGCAAAAACTGCCAGCAGCAAGAGGATAACCACAAAAAACAAGGGAGGAAGGCATAAGCCTCTCCATCATTTATCAGCGGTCCTGGTCCACGGGGGAGATCCCGGATGACTGGAAGCTAGCCAATGTGACGCCCATCTACAAGAAGGGCCGGA
>WAAD01035284.1:145547-179500 GCA_013389945.1 Fregata magnificens
TTATGAGGAGCGGCTGAGAGAACTGGGGTTGTTTAGTCTGGAGAAGAGGAGGCTGAGGGGAGACCTTATCGCTCTCTACAACTACCTGAAGGGAGGTTGTAGGGAAGCGGGTGCTGGACTCTTCTCCCACGAAACTAGCGATAGGACGAGAGGAAATGGCTTCAAGTTGCGTCAGGGGAGGTTTAGATTGGACATTAGGAAGAATTTCTTTACTGAAAGAGTGGTTAGGCATTGGAACAGGCTGCCCAGAGAGGTGGTGGAGTCGTCTACCCTGGAGGCGTTCAAAAAAGGTGTAGACGTGGCACTCCAGGGTCTAGTTTAGGAGTCATGGTGGTGTTAGTTGATGGTTGGACTTGATGATCTTAGAGGTCTTTTCCAACCCAATGATTCTATGATTCTATGATTCTAAGCACAGCTCCTATGTGGCATAAATTAGTTCTGTTCAAGGCAGTTTGGTTATTTCTACCTCTTTACACTCTTTTGGTATTTTACTTAATCCATTGACAATTAAGCACTAGCTGTGCATTTAAACCATAGCTTCAGCTGAATCTTGGGAGTCGATGTCTCAAGTAGCCTTGAAAGTGAGGGCCAAGGGCCACATAACACACCTGATGTGCAGTCCTAGTGAACCATCTTGGAAAACTGCACAATTTTATGACTCAACGTGCTATTTCTTCATCCACAGAGACTGTCAAATCCCTTCAAAAAGGGATGGTAGATCAAACACGTAGTAGAGGGTTTAGCAAAGTGAAGGTTATCTTTGGTAACTGCACTTGTAAAATGCTTCAATTAATACATTAGTTGCTTTGTTTAGATATTCTAGAGGAGATTATCTTACACAAACTCAATAAAATATATGAAGATAAATTACCATACAGATAGTATAAATATTTAAGAAGTTACAACATAGTTTTGTGGCATTAGGTTATGTATATTATATTAATAATTAGGAGTGATGTTTAAGAATATTGTTTTCAGCTAGAGGCACCAGATTAAGTTTAACATGTAAAATAACAAAGAGAGATTTCCGCTATTTACTGCGCAGTTGATTAAAATCACGCGTCTGTGATGTAACTGTACCTCTTCTACACAGACAAAATGCCAGTTGTTGATAAGTATCCATTAAGTTTTTAAATTTTGCAGAGGATGTGATTTCTTGAGGTTAGTGAACACATCTTTCCGATTTCAAGATAATACCCTAGTATAATTCAGAGTGTGAGTTCACAATATCTCTTTCTGCACATTACCCTGGGTCCTGAGATAAGTATTGTGTCTGCATAAATGATGCATTACTGGAAGGATAATATGCTATGAACTATGAGTTTAACTTGCCAGGTTAGAGAAGAGTTTCTTTTAGGAATCAAGAAGTAAGCAAAACAGTTGGTTGCCATTTTACTAAACAGATTGAGCTGCCTTTTTTATAAGAACTAGTTTCAGGCAATATCTTCCCTTTTTTCGAAATACCAAACTGATTACATGATTTTGCAAAGATTGAACAGAACTGAAAATCTAAAGTTTCTCTTGGGAAAACTTACATAAAAGATTTCAGCATGTTAAACCAGGGAGAAATGTTTCATTTGGAAGCAGTTTGACAACAAACTGCGGCCAAACTCTGGCTTTCAGAAAATTGTGTTTCAGTTATAAGACCCGTCTGCTCCCACATGACAACTATATGACTGTGTTGCGTTACCTATTACGCAGTGTAATCTGACTGATCCCTCACGGTGTATTATGGGGGGATTGTATCCATTATCATCCCACCAAAATGTCCTGGCAGATGGGAGGGGGCTTATGGCTGCTGAACTACAATTCCTGCAAAGCATCACAGCAATGCAGAAATTTTTTAATGTTGGATGGAGCAAAAAGGTAACGTTTCCCATTGGGCATGTAGAAAAAATTCCTTTTGATTAAAAGTGTTTTGATATTTCCAAATTGAAAGAGCTGGACCAGCCTTCACTCCAGCCTCCCAGGATCAAATTTTCACTTTCAGGACAAAAAAGTTTGCACAAAGCAAACTCATTACATGTTTTAATTAAATTAACTTCACCAAATAACAGCTTCTTTATTAAAAATGGTTAAAAGGCTGAAAAATCCTAGTTCTAGAGTAGAATTCACCTCCTAAGGCTCAATCTACATTTGTTTTAAAATTGTTTGAATTGAAAGTGTTCAAAACACCAGAAGGAATTACCCTAGCCTAAAATGGGTCAATATAGTTTACCAGTCAGTGTGGACTAATGGTTTGGGCCCATCAATCCTGGCCAGTTCAGCCACTTTGAAACTATTTTATTCTGAAGTGGTCTTAAATTACAGTGTATTTGAACAGTTTCAGCAATATAGGTTTTGGCCCAGTATGGATATAGGTTAATAGTTTTGTGGTGAGGTAAAAACCCAAAGCTATGCTCAGCATACACCAGCAGAAAGCTGACATTAAAAATGCATGATCTACCTCTGTAATGTCAAAAAATTATGAAAAAACCATTATTTTTCACATCCTCATGAAGATGTGAGAGTCACTGGAACAGTTTCCAACCACCAGAAATGGTCCACTAGCCACACACGAAGATTTTGTTGCAATGCATCCAAGTGTTTTTTTAGGTCTGCCAGGAAGGGAGAGTCTTCTTTTTCTGCCACAGCATCTCCAGACCTCTGCCAGCGCACAGCAGCAGGTCTGGATCAGGGTCTGGATTGAGGGTTACTGGTCCACAGCCACGCCGCAGGGCCAGGGCAAGCGTTCCCAATGCTACACAGCTCCCCGGGGATGGAAGGGCAGCCCTTTCCTCCAGCCTCCCCACGATGGGTCTTCCCAGCCAAAAAGCCTCAGCCTGTAAGGTGGGACAGGCTCAGGCCCTGACACTGACCTCCACTCCCCAGACAGACACCTTCGCTGGTCATCAGAGGCCTCATGCAAGCCAGGATTTTTGGCAATATGGTTGCACTGTGCATAGCTGCATTATCACAGCTCAAATTAAGGACATGCATTACTATGGGCTGCAAAGCTGGGGAGACAACAGCTTGAATTCTGGGTATTTTATTTCATGTCTGAATGTAATAAGCGGCCATGTAAATTCCCGCAGGGAGTTTATGGTAGACCAGCTCAGTTGATACAGCTGATTTTCAATTTGCTAAAACTGATCTGATGCTGTTTGCTGGCTAGAGACTCAACTAGAATGATTACGCACAGTACCAGCCTGCCAGAAGCAGATCCTGAAGTTGCTATGGCAAAAAAGAAGACTATCCCTTCTTGGAAGCAGCTCAGAACAGCAGAGCAATACGCTGGAAAATCCTGTCTATCAATCACGTGCGCAAACTGTGGGGGGAGTTTTCTGCTGTAGCAATCACCAAACACTAAATGCATTAAAATCAAGGGTGCTGGGACTGGTTTGTTTCTATCTCACAACTCCTTTCTAAGGCTTTTCTATAGCAGCGTCTTAGCTGGCTGCCTCTAGACCCAGCAGAAAATTTCCAATTGGCTTTAATGTGAGCTGAATCAGAGCAAAGGGAACATTGCAGCAGTGTCAGGAGCCACATGATCATGATCTACACACAATTGCACCAGACCATCACTCTGTTTTTCTCAAAGTAGGAATGAGAGATGTCAGAAGTAATTATCTCGCACTGCATTAATCACCTATCTAGAGGGCATTAGTACTGCACAGGTAATCCTTCTTGTCTGTGTCTGTCTGGACACAGTCAAGCAGAACTGCTGTCTATCCTCTAAACCCTTAGGCTCCCTCGGATTTAGAAATGAGCATCCACATGGTTCTGCAGCAAAATTATTGATCAAGGCAGAATCATCAGCTAACCATTCACAAACTTTATCGGTTGCTTTTGCTGTTCCTTTCTGTACACAAAGACTTCTTATGCTAAATTAGGTCCTCCAAACAAGTAAATGAGGAAACGTGAGGTCTGTTTAGCTGCCAAAGCTCCTTTAAGATCTTTAAAACAACTAGAACTCCTTATTGAAAAGAAAGGAGGCAGCAGAAGCTTATAATTTTCCTGTAAACCCTCATTATTTTTACTCATATAAAAGCAGAAAGAATGTAGAGCTAGGCTCCTCTCTTTATTGAAGTAAGCAGGCCTAGGTTTACCAAAAAGGAGATCAATAAGAGTTTTAATCCTTCCCCCCAACAGTGTTAGTTCTTGCAGTGTAATTCTATAACGCAATGAAATGTCTGCTGCGGGAGCACGGGCAGTTCATGCAAGACTCCGTTCCTCCTTAGTGCACATGTGTCTTCTTTCCAAAAAGCTGAGGAGAGTCTGCAGTGTTGCAGAGCAGCAGAGTGTGCGTGCGTGTCTCTGAGTGCGTGTGTCAACACCTGTCCCACCACGCAGCCCTTCCTACATGACGCACTGTGTAGCCATGGGCCAGTGATTTCCATTCATGTTGAGGCTACAGCTGACTTTGTGATAAGGAACTGAAAGATTAATAAATTACTCTAATATTTCCATTTAAATGACAGCGTAGTATGATAGGTTCTATCCAAAGACTGCTTCCCTGTTGCAAAGCGTTTGTTTGGAATAGGATATATACAAAGGGCTGACGGAGAATGCAAAGCCCATTGTGTCAAGACCAAACACTACAAACAAAATGTTCCTACAATGACTGTTTGTTAAGCTATCATTTTTTAACATAAGACATTATGTTCACAGACGCTGGTCTGAGGCAAAGGCTTGAGGGAAAGTCAAGATCATTTGAAACAGTGCTGGGGGTGTTTCATGCTTAGTGACGCGGACGGAGGACAGCAGAGAGACACGTCCATGACAAGCAGACACACAAATCGGCGAGCAAGCTCTTCTACTGGATAGAGCTGACTGGAGTTTTATGCCTGGAGCCTTTTTTAGTGCAAAGGCAGCAGACGTAGTTAAAGCATTTTGATAATTCCAAAATTAAGTCTTTAAATTTTACTTCAGTTTTAGTTTTATTTAATGGCACTGAAATTTTAAAAAGGGGATCAAATGAAATGTCTCATTCCACAAACAAAACACATGTATTTTTTCACCTTTCCAGCTTCGTTACAATCTTTTAAAAATCTTTGGAGTTGACAGAGAGTATTTTTCATGGTTTTGGTACTGTGTGTCAGTCACAAGTCATCGAGCAAACTGAGCAGGAGACGTGTAAGGGTAAAGGGCACCGCTAAACAAGCAGAATGGCCAATTCTCCAGGCCTTGAGTGAGAAAACTACACACTTTGAGTGCAAAGTGTGCCGGTGCGGCACAATAAACTAGCATGCAAAGACATCCAGGGTAGTTGTGAAGGAAGCACAAAGTCTGCCTGGGGTAAGTGGAGCAGGGATGGATAACCAGAGATGCCCCTGAGCTGTGACGACTATACAGATCCTGATCCCCAAACCAGCCCATTCAGAGCTAGCTTGGACCCTGTGATGTACAGAAACCCATGGGAGACCCTCGGTGACGTGAGGGGAGGACCCATGGTGACTTAGAGGAGGTCAGCAAAGACACCCAAAGGCAGACATGATGTCATGAGAATGGCAGGCAAGGAGAAGAGCCACAGCATCGCCAAGAGCCTGTGCCTAGGGGACTCTGCATGGGTGGGAGATAAGGAGGCAGCAGGGAGCACAGCAGGAGCCGAGGAAGGCCCCAACAATTGCTTTGCCTGAAGAGAGAAAAAGAGAAAGAAGGTGCCTCTTCCAGTGGGAAAGAAGCTGCAGGAGCTGAGGTATAGCCCCAGGGCCTATAAGTCAAGCTAGAAGTAAGGCTACAAGCAAAGCATAAGATGGCATCAAGACATCATTCAAGTCATGAACCTCAGTGGCAAAGAAATGGTGGTGACATCAGTAGTGGCAAAGGAAGAGGTGAGAGAAAAAGTGATAGCAGGAGATCTCTGTCCAGATGGTATGACCCATCAGTGTCCTTAGCCCAGTGACAGTGAAACTGCACCGTCCTAATAGTCAAAAGCCAGAGGAAACATAAGCTGTTCACAGTAATCTGGGCAGGAATGTGCACACAGTCTTCTCCTAACAGCTGCTCACCGGTGAATCCTGTGATTTATTACAGGACCCACAAAACTGTGAAAAGACGCTAGTTCTCTGGGTGTAAAAAAACCTCTTGAAATCTTTGTGAGAAACTCCTTACCTTAAAAATACATGCATTTCCATGCCATTCTTGTCTCTAAAACAATAGTGATAATTTCAAGAGATTTAACTTCCTGTGAAAAGAAAGATAAAATTAGTCTCAGTATTTACAGCCTATAACTAAGGCAGTAACAAAATAGACACATGGCCTTACAAGGACTGACAGGTGTCCAGGTGTTCTGGGCAGGCCCAGAAATCCACATGCAAGTGGGTGATGCTCAGACACGCATGTTGCCCCAGTAATGAGTTATACAGAATTATTATGAAGTGCTGGAGACTTGCCATGTTGAATATGTAAAAACTGAAAAGGTGTATTTTCTCAAAGTTTGTATTTGCATATTTTCAAACTTAGGTAAATGTGTATGCCAGTGAGTATGTGTATGGGTTTGAGATCACCGTCTGCAGTAGGAGACTGAAGGTTGCTGGATTGGAAAATACACATTTCTTTGTCCTCTTTCCAGCTTTTCACATCATTCTTCCTCTAATAGTCTCCTTCCATCAAAATTCTGACAGAAAATTTTCCAAATATTTCAGTCCAAAATATCTTCACAGCAGTATTTTACACAGCTCTAGCCAAAATGCACATTTCCCAATGAAATTTTACACCTTTAAATCCCTGGCCAGTCACCTAACCATGAAGGAGTTAACTCCAGACCCGTTTCTCTTTCTTAATTCCATTTCAGAGAAAATGTTAATCCTTTAATTATATAGCATGTTCAACTGACAAAATGACTTTCCTATTGTTGAAAAGCTCCTTGTTATACTGAAGGTTTTTGATAAAATGTGGCCACGGGGAAAAATGATAGATTTGCTACTGAGATTATTTTTTTATATAAAAATTCAAGGGAACATGCAATCCTCTTTAAAGGGACTATTATGTAGCCACAGTGGTTTCCCACTATGCAAAGTTAACTTCCTCTCTTCCTGGAACTGTAAAGCCTCATGGTGAGCAACCTCTGCTCTCAGAGCTACAACGGGGAATTTTCAATTACACACAAGGAATTTAGCTTTTTGTCCCTCGTGCACCTCTTAGAAAATGACAGCCTCCCTCCTTATAGTAAGGCTACAGGGGGCTTCCATCAGAGGAACGTGTCCCTCTGAAGACGGACGGCAGGGAAGCACGCGGCAGACAGCATTGCATGCAACGTGCTGAAATCCTGATTTCATAACAGCAGGTCTGAGACAACGATGTCAAGCAGTAGAAATCAGATCATGCGCAGCGCTAAGCAATGGCGAAAATTTCCTATTACCACTCTGGGGTTTCAGGAATAGTTAGCTGAAGTCATCAGGCATTTTGTCATTCATTACAAAGAGCTACAGATGAGAACAACTGGCAACAAGAAATACTGTCTCCAGCAGAAACTGAAGTTACCTGCCCATCATTTCTTAATCCTGTACGCAGGGTAATCAGATCAGACCTCTCCCATCCCAGGATCTTACTGAGTCTTGTTCAGTAATGTTGTCCAGCCGTTCGAGCTTTATTATCCTTTTAAACCTAAGATCTGGGTGGAGCAGCATAAAAATGTAAAGCTCAAGAAATATTTATTTGCAACTGGTCAGTTTTGTGAAAAATAATTATGACTTTCCTACTGTGCATGAACAGATACTCAGTTTCTGGTCTATTAGCTCTCATCATATGTTCTAACTGGTGGAAAATTGATTAAAAATTAGCAGTGGGTTAAGCTCCTACTGTCTAATCTTATTACATAGGGTTGATTGTGTTTCACAGTAATAAGCTAAGAGGTTAGGACATTAATCTACTGTAAATGAAATGCTCCTATGAAATGTGATAGAAGAGATCGTAAAGAACTTGCTTTACTGCACTGCAGCTGACTTATATTGCACACTGTTCTTGTTAATGAAGACCAAGTTACAGACCATGTTATCTGTGCTTTAAAATTGCTATTCATGCTCTTGGAGTTTTCCTTCAAAATTTAGGGACTTATCCCTGAGAATACCAACAATGTCATTAAAAAATAATGCAACTTGCAACATCTTTGTATTGTTTACAAGTTCATGACCTATCAGAGGGACACATCTTGACCAATGACAGAGATGGAGAGTGAATAAAGGTAACAGGACAGAGCGAGCTGCATGTGGTTTGGGGCTTGGTTTCTGGCAGCATGATCACTATTGAGTTGTGTATCAGACCTGGTATTGCATTAGGTCTGAATTCATCAGTTTCACACAGATGTGCATTGTGCAAACACAAGCATTACTTTCCCCTCTGACTCAAAACCAGCACCTTTTATTTCAGGCTTTTTGAAATGTATAGGTGATTGCCTCACGGGTAAAGAGCGGAGGTAAACTGAGAAGAATCACTAGCATTCAGTTCTTTTCAGACTTGAGAACAACTTAAAAACTGGGATTACTGCGATTAGCTCATCTAGATGTTGCTTGGGACAGTGGTGCTGGAAGGCCAAAATAATGCTGGCAAAGCTCTTTGAACTCTTTGGCTTGACAATCACTCTGCAGGTGCATAATACTACTATTGATCCCATCTGAAATGATTTTAATAACTACAAATCTCTATAATATCACTTTAAAGAATAATCATAGGATTTAAATGACAGGTGCAATGAAAATAACGTAAATTCTAACTAAACAGAACAAGTAGTATTTATTGTTCTTAAGTTTCTGGTGATAATTTACTCATCAGGAAGATTTTGTGTTATCAATACATAGCTCACCTAAGCAACCTGTGCCACCGTTAAAAGACCCATTTCCTTCATCCTTGTAAATGATGCAGCTAAAGGTATATTGGATACCATTCAGATTCAGTTCTAGAAAAACTAGAAATTAAAATAGTGCTTCTTGTTCTTAAAAACAAGAACTCCCCATGTGGACGTTAACTACGGTCCCAAGAAATGGGCCAGAAATTAATCTCCAGATGTCAGAGCAGTGCATTGTGTAACTTGGTCCACACCAAACATCCAGAGCCAGAGCCACAGCCCTTCTGAGGTCCTCTTCGTCATGTTCTGGGCAGAAAAGAGAACTTAAAGCTGATGCCCAAAGGGGCCTTTTCTGCAGAAAAATAAACCAGATAAAGCAGAGCTCCTAAGCAGCGCATAGCTTTCCATCATCTGCTTGCCATTTCCTGCAAGGGAGGGAGTTGTTGAGGAAGAAGCTGGAGCTCAGGTTGAGACCACGCGCAGGGAGTGCCCAGGGAAGAGAGTTGTCCTGGGGAGGAGACTCTGCTAGCAGATGCAGGACAGAGAGGGCGGAAAAGCACCCTACGTGAGCAAAGGGTTTGTGTCAGCCCCTGCCCAGGTGAGGGTTAGTGGGGGTGTAAAGACAGCCTTGTCTTTCTGTCTGGTCACAGCTGCCAGACCAGACCACATTGCTACGTGCTCAGTACAGTCGCTAATGCATTTTGACACTCTAAACCAATGCTCAGGCCCGTTTAAAGGACATGTTATGGTGCTCGTCAGTAACATGAATTGGGATAAAGAGAAATAAAGAGTTCAACAACCAGGGGAACAAATCCAATCTTTTGACTTGTGCCTTAAAATCAAATCCACTAAAGCTCATACCAATATTTTTTTAGCATGCCAGTGGAGCAGGCACCCAGATTCCAACTGTTTTATGTGGTGCTTATTATATCTGCCTGCTACAGCCTGACTTTATTGCTTTGAAAACATGTAAACCTCTTCTTGCTACGTAGGTAAGCAAACCCTGGACGGCATTACCCAGGGTGAAGGGAAGGGAATGGCTTAGTGGGTAACCTTAGCACGAAACCGAAAGCCTGCGGTACAGAGCAAACAAGCTCCGTGGTCAGGGCCCGTCAGTCAGATTGCTGGTGGACAAGCAACTCTTAAAATGTAATCCCCATCTCAGAATAACCCTCACTTATACTCTTACAAGTTCATAAACTCCTGCGGCTGGGGAGCTGCAGCGAGCAGCGCAGCCGGCAGCGTTTGCGATGCCGGCACCCCGGGAGCGGGGTGTGCGCTTCCTGCCACCTAGAGGAATCCCAGCAGGTTCCCGATGGCTGGAAAATCCCTGGCGCTGGGATTTCTGCTCCGAATTCACCAGCGCCATTTCTTCCCCGTGAAGGGCACCTCAGCAGCTGGTGCAAAAAATGGCCACTTCTGCCACTGCCAGCCCCAGACTCCCTGCAGACGGGACACAAACCACCCAGCAGAAGCTTTCCAGGCACCAAAGAATTTCTAACCTCAACAGCAGTGCCAGGAAATAGACGCTAATCCCAGGCAATTAAGTTTACAAGAAATACACAGCCCATGGGGGGATATTTAAGTGAGGCCAGCAAGGTTTGTGTGGAGATTCATTCATGCTCCTCAGTGCCCCAGCCCCTGAGAGGTCCACAATGCAAAATGATCTATATAACTTCTAAATCTGGATGCCAGGTCAAATACACCTGCTCTTTTCCTGTGTACCACCAGACTAAATCGGCTGTTCACAACAAGGAAGAAAACCAGGGATGGTTTCACAAGGCAGTTAGATGGGTTTCTGGGGAGGAACCCAAGCTCATGGTTCACATTCGGCAGCAGAGATGCAAGAAGTCAGACAGAGGAGCTGGGGGATAGATTTCCCATTAGTTAATAGGGCCATTAGCTCCAGGGCCTCCACAATGTTTCTCTGACATGCACCCAGATCTACACGCAAATCCACCATAGTGGAAGACATGTCAGGGCCTCCTCCCTCCTAGCTAGAAGGTGGTGACAAGAAGGATTTAAATCCATCCATCCATCCATCCATCACTGCTTGCAGAAAGCAGAGCCTCTGCAGAAAGGGTGTGCTCATCTGCAATTATAATGGCCAGCTGTAATTCATTGCTGCATGTAATTAAAATGCCAGCTGAGTCCTGGCATGTCAAGTGCATGGGTGTTTCAAATGAGCAAACCAGGTGGCAGCTGGCATTGATGCTGCAAGCCAGAGTGGGAAGTGGGTGGTGTTTTGCCACGTGGGCTGTGACAGGACACAACACACAGGCCTGAAACAGAGTGAGGGGACTCAGGAAGGCGGTGGGGGTGTGGAGCTTGAGCTATGCAGGCATGGAGACTAGGCATAAGGACTTTGGGAAGTCAGTGGGCTAGCTGCAGTGGGGGCTGGGACCAAGACAGGGGCTGGCTGGGCCAGGAGGCTGGGGCAGGGGTGAGATGTGTGTGAGCAGGGGGGAACAGAAGGCAGCTAAGGAAAACAGAGCAGAAAACTAACTCATGGACAGGGTGAGAGAAAGCCCCTCTCGGGGAGCCTCCCTTCCCGCAGCAGCAGGTCCCCCTGGCCCCTCCAGCAGACTGGGGAGCTGCAGCATCTGCTGCTGAACCTCCTCGGCTGGCAAACCTGCCGGGGAGAGGGTGGGCAGGAAGAAGGACAGCATGAAACCAAGGGGAGACTCGCAGCTGCAGAGGCAGAGGGTGTGCACGCTTGCTGCGGAGCCCGGAGAACAACCCCGCGTCTTCTTGTCCCACCGTTCCTCTTCTCTCAGCTGGATTTCATCTTCCTCCAGCACGGCTCCACACGGGGGAGGACAACCTGACACTGCAATCAGTTACTTCGTTAGCAAAATTGGCAGCAGTTTTCGAGCGCTTAGGGGCGTAGGCCTTTTAACTAGGAGCTTTTCAGCTTCATAACAGAGCTCTGTGGTCTGCTGTTACAGTCTCCCCAAATGGCCCCAAAGGTAAACACCTGATTTCTTAACACTCAAAGTATATGCTATTTGGAGAAGTTTTGAAGCAGAAGGTGAAGCTAGTTTTGATCTAATCTCAAGTAACATACAGGAGCTAATTCACCTAAGAAGACGACTCGTGCCACTGACTACACCAGCTGTTGGATTTGATACCCATAAAGGACTCAGAAAGGAGCAATATTTTATAAAAGGGAGACTTCACTAAAAGGTCGAGGTTAGTTACAAAGGACTGATAGCTTAAATGGTGTAAAACCCCCAAAAGTAGTTTAGATATGAAAGATGACTCCTGAGACTCAGAAAATGTATGCACCACCAAATAAGAAAGGAAACCAGAGAGGCAAGAGACATATCAATGTAACTAGATAGCAGTGGGGTTCTTTGAGGAAAAGACAAAGTCTTCAGAATTTAGAAATTTGACACAGATGAAGTCAATAAACAAGAACATAAATTAGAGTAGCATCTAGGAGAGAAAAAGATTAAGCTGGATTTTGCATGGCAAATAGCATAAGGCTTAAAACCAAACACTACCAGATCACTTAGGTGTATCTGAATCAGAGAACCTGTGAAAGAAATACGAGAGGTCTGACGACTAGACAGGCTATAAAGCGTTGTGGTGGGTTGACCCCGGCTGGACGGCAGGTGCCCACCAAAGCTGCTCTATCGCTCCCCCTCCTCAGCAGGACAGGGGCGAGAAAATATAACAAAAGGCTCATGGGTCGAGATAAGGACAGGGACATCACTCAGCAGTTGCTGTCATGGGCAAAACAGGCTCGACTTGGGGAAATTAGCTTAATTTAGTAACAATGAAATCAGAGTAGGGTAATGAGAAATAAAACCAGGTCTTGCAACACCCACCCCCCACCCCTCCCTTCTTCCCGGGCTTAACTTCACTCCTGATTTCTCTACCTCCTCCCCTGGAGCAGCACAGGGGGACGGGGAATGGGGGTTGCAGTCGGTTCATCACACGTTATTTCCACCGCTCTTTCCTCCTCAGGGGGAGAACTCCTCACACTCTTCCCCTGCTCCAGCGTGGAGTCCCTCCCACGGGAGACAGTCCTCCACGAACTTCTCCAACGTGGGTCCCTCCCACGGGCTACAGTTCTTCACAGACTGCTCCAGCGTGCGTCCCCCTGCGGGGTCACAAGTCCTGCCGGTAAACCTGCTCCAGCGTGGGCTCCTCTCTCCACGGGTCCACAGGTCCTACCAGGAGCCTGCTCCAGCGCGGGCTTCCCACGGGGTCACAGCCTTCTTCAGGTGCATCCACCTGCTCTGGCGTGGGGTCCTGCACGGGCTGCAGGTGGATATCTGCTCCACCATGGACCTCCATGGGCTGCAGGGGGACAGCCTGCCTCACCATGGTCTTCACTACGGGCTGCAGGTGAACCTCTGCTCCGGCCCCTGGAGCACCTCCTCCTCCTCCTTCTTCACTGACCTTGGTGTCTGCAGAGTTGTTCCTCCCACATATTCTCACTCCTCTCTCCAGCTGCAATTGCGCAGTTTTGTTTTTGTTCCCCCTTCTTAAATATGTTATCCCAGGGGCGCTATCACCGTCGCTGAGGGGCTCGGCCTTGGCCAGCAGCGAGTCCATCTTGGAGCCGGCTGGCATTGGCTCTGTTGGACATGGAGGAAGCTTCTAGTAGCTTCTCACAGAAGCTGCCCATGTAGCCCCCCTGCTACCAAAACCTTGCCACGCAAACCCCGTACAAGTGTAATTAAGGGAGATGAAGATATTGATGAGAAACTGTGCGATTTCTTTGCATTAATCTTCACTGCTAAAGATATTGGCACAGCTCTTAGCTAGTAATAACAATGAAATATCTGCAAAGATGGAGGTGTCAGAAGAAAACACGTGGAAGTAAATTTATCATCTGAACAGTTCTAGATGACGTACATCTGAGGTTTATGATGGAGGTCAGGAATAAAGTAGTCAAACAGGTAATGAAAACAGCAGTTACTGTCCAATAGGTTGGAAACTAGATAATGTATCTGTATTTAGGCCATAAATATAAAGTATCCTAATTCTAGTCATAAACATTTGCATTATATCACTGCTAGAACAGTTAGAGATGGTTTGCTTCTTTCTCTGTGTCTTTAGAAGCCTGAGTCTGGATTTCTTCTCAGTGCAAGCATAATTCTGATTTATGAGCATGACACGATGACTTTAGAGAGGCAGGCCTTCCCAGAGGGGAGAAGGACCCTCCTCAGGCTGAAAGTTCCTAGAGCCCATCACCCTCTTTAGGACATTGATGGAGGCTCAACTTTTGAATCTCCTCTTCCTCCTATTGAAAGAAAACAAAGGGCTTTCTACCTTCAAATTGTAGAGAGAGAAAACTTGTAAAACAATGTCTTCTACAGCTTTGGATTCCATTATTTTTGTATTAAGCTTTTTCTCCCATCTCACCACTCTCAGTTTTTCTCTAAGTTATAGGGGGTTTAATTATTATTTACTTAGTGGTTTATTTTCAATTTTTTTGATCACTTCCTCTCCATTTTCCTCTTTCTGTTCTTCTTTCTCTCCCCTGCCAGCCTGGGCAAAACACAATATGACCTAAAGTGTAGGGAGGTCTATGTTTATTTTCATGTGCCAGGGATTGTATATTTAAAACCTTGGATATCAGCACAATTATGTATATCCTGGAATCATATGCTACAGAACAGTTCTAAGATTAATAAAACTCTCAGGCATATAATTGTATCATAACAGATTCAGTTTTCTTTCTGTCTATACAGCAATATTGCTCTAAATTTTTGTTACTTTCACATGTTTTATTTGAGGTTTTAAACCCAAAGTAATTTCTTTTTCATTGTGAAAGAAAAAGATGGAGACTTCTTTTTCCATAGGTCTAAGGAAGTGTTTAAAGAAAATAGATTTCAAACCTAAAACACAGCAGCCTGGTTCACTGCAACTGAATTCTACTCTTTTTCCATCTATAGTCAACTGACAGCATTTTTTTCTTTCTTCTTTTGCAGACCTATAGTCTATCTAGTATTGACAGATGACAATCTCAGATGTTAAATCCCTCGCTTGGCGAGTGAGTCTCACCCAAATCCCCCAGCTCACTTTTTGATGGTATTAAATTGAAGTTCAGTTGGAGCAGGAAATGTTTCCATAACAGAGACATGTCTTTTTTTCCTCTTTGCAAAGTCTGGTATAGTAATGAATAGATAATTGATAAAACATCCCGCTCTCACTGTCCTTCCCTAGACTCATGAAGTGCTCCAGCACGAACATCACCCAGGCGGTGGTCCGTGGCGTCACACTTGCCCTTCCTTGCCCACTGCTGCACGACCCTCCCTGGGACAATGTTCCAAGCTAGGTTCTCAGACTTGCAACCCCCAAATCTCACCCCGATTCCTGGCTTGCTTTTTTCTCAGCTAAACTATTACGTGTCTATCTAGCCTTGCAATCTCCCTGCTCCCTCCATCTCTTGAGTTGTCCGTGAAGCTGCATGCACAGCCTAATAACGGCTGTCAGTAGGGCTCGTTCAAAACAAATCCTCCTGGATCAGCGTTCCTAAGTGGTTTGGAGCTGATTTTCATTTATGCTACCGCTCAGTGCAAGTCAGAAGCAACATGCTTTTATGCAAACGGTAATGTAGTTGTACAGATATGAGCTGTGCTAATGTGCTTATCTGTGTGGGCCTGGAGCACCCTGTGAGAGGCTCTCAGCTGGGCAGCAGTCAGCAATGGCAGGGGCAGTGGCAATCAGGTGTAGACAGAGGGGCAGCAGTGGAAGCAGGCTGAAGTGCTTCTCCCTCTGCCTTCACTTCGAGTGCAATCAGCGAGGGGGGCCTGGGCACAATTTAATCCTTCCAGCACATACCAGGCCTTACTCTCTCTTCCCCTGCAGCCGTGTTCCTGAGAAGCGATCCTTCACTGGTAGCCTCCATTGAAACCCGTGACTTGGTTCTGCAGGCTTTAGGGGGATTTGTCATCACACCCACATAAAATCCCAAAATGTCAGAGGAACAAAAGGACGTAAACAGCAAGAGCGTTCTCATGCCTCCGTTCCAAGCATGCAGTTCCCATTCACAGCTCTGGATCTGAAAGCTCCCTGGCAAACATCCTTTTCACATTTTACACCCACTGATTATGGGTGTGGGCGTGTGTGTGTGTGTTACTGCTAATACCCAGTGAGAGCCCATTTTTGTTGGATGAGACAAGTCTGCTGAACTGATATTTTGGAAGTCATCATGTGATGTTAGCCAAATGCTAACATTATTTTTCTTCACCCACATACTGCTGGGAGCCAGAAAATGAGGCAGCTGCCTGCTGCTGCTGTAACTTCTCCAGGCTGGCACCGCAGCGCTTGCAGCCTGCCATCAGCTCTGACCAGCTCACAGGTAGCAACAAGCACGCATAATTCACATTTATGTCTCAAGAACAAATTGAGCCCAGCAGTTCTGAGGCCTTCAGCAAAATTCCCTTGCAGCCCTTGGTTTCTTTGCCAAATTAGAAATACACTCGAAGAAAGAGCATCAACTTAGCATGACATCTGTAAGAAACACCAGGGCCCTTGTTTGTATTTCAGGGTAAAAGCTTTTCATCAAAATTGAAATATCACTGAATGACTCCAGTGGGATGAACTCTCTCTTTACCAACTAAATTTTTAATGTATTTTTCTTTTCTACTTTTAGTTCAGCCAGGTATGTTTTGGGTTGTCAAGGTGACACAGGATTTAGCGTCCTTGACACAGTAATGTTTCTGAAGTGAGTGATTTACTTGGAGTATCTAGAGATTCCAGCTATTGTTTTCTCTTCTTCTTACCTAACAAAATGTTTGAATAAGAAACAAACAAAGCTGTTTTCCCCACAATTGCTGATGAATGTGGCTCACCTGGTGTTTGTATTATTCCTGAGTGATTCTATTGTTGTGTCACTTCTGGGCAGGATATTTTCATAAATTAGACAACAGGAAGCAATTGAGGGAGGTTTCTCCCAAGAGCTCAAAGATTGGAACACAGCTTTTTAATGGCTTTAAAAAGAGAATTTCTACATATCAATCATGCTGACATTTCTTTCTAGCAGCGAGTTTTAATAGTCCATAAGGTTCCAATTTGTCGTTTTGGTTTTTTTTTAAATCCTTCTTTAGAAAACAAACTTAGTTAATTTGGAAATAGTTGTGGGTAGTACTAAACAACATTTCCAAGAGAACATCTTACCTAAGACAACCAACTGAAACTGTGAACAGCAGAAGAAATTATTTCAATCTTCTGTTCCTTAGTAGCACATTTTGGAAAGCAGAAAAGCATAAGCCCCAACTGCTGTCACTAATAAATGGGGTATGAAACAGCTGGACAGCATACTTTGGGACAGATTTTTCTGCACACTCTTGCAGCCATGGGCCAAGGTCTGCACACACACATTCAGCCAGAGCCTCCACTCGTATAAATCAGCCTGGTTCCAGTTAAATCACCAGAGCTGTCCCATGTCACCCAAGAAGAGATCGGGTACCTCATAAACACGTATTTCAAGTGTGAGATTATTGTGCGCTCTGAGTTCTGAAGGACAGGAAGGAACATTTTGGGGGAAAAAAAAGTTATTGTAGAATAGAAACCTCTTCCAAATTCTCAGTTTTAAAAGTCCTTCCTTCAGGCTGGACTTCCACATCTCACATCTCTCTCATGCAACTGCAGTGGAGACAGCTGTGTCAGTGGTCCTTCCTTAGAAACCTTCTGGGGCCACTTTGCCGCCTCTGCATGGTGGATTATGAGAAAAGGGCTAGCTGTTGCCTGCAGCACTGTCCTGTACTTACAGTAACATAACTCCACTGACTTTCAAAGAGCTACATCAGCTTTACGCAGGCCTAGGCTGGCAGGAAGGGAAAGATTCAAAGAATGGTTTATTTTATTTAAATTAATCATTTCTGTACTGAGGGACTGCTCCAGGGCAAAGTATCTATGAACATTACTGAGTTTATCTTCACAAAGAGACGCATAGCGCGTGCAGGTTGGGAGCAGGAGGGAAGCGAAGCAGATGCTCAGATGCATGCACACAGACCTGAACCTGAGGACTATGTTTCCTTCCCGCACGTTGCAGCCAGGAGCTGAAGGAGCACAGTGGCCTGCCAGATTTGTTCCCAGGGACTTAGAAATCAAGGTGAAACATAGCAACCATGTTTCTTGGTCTAAGTGCCAAATGCTTTTTCATTGTTTTCCTTTAGCAAAATCAGCTTTTAAGCCATTTTTACATTTCCATTTACATATTGATCTATCATATTCTCAAGCCCTTGGAAAGACTTCCGTTGGCTTGGCTAAGTGTTGGATCATGCCTTTAACAATGCACCAGTGAGGAAAAATTTGGGGGAAAAAGAAAGCAGAGGCAGAGACAGGAAATAATTTCAAGTTTTGTTGGATTTTCTCTTGCAGCTTTGAATTAAAAAAAAAAATTGTCTTCAAGAGCAGACAATTTTTCCCTTTTCAAAGCTAGGGTTTGCACAGGATCAGACAAGGGAGCACTGGGGGATGGCAATGGTAATGCTGATTCCAGGGGTCCCACGCACATGGTGCTGCACTTTAAAATCCTTCTCCAGCCAACAGGACACCAAGGGACACTCTTGTATTTCTTGTTTGGGTGACCATAGGTAAAAACAGGATGTTGTGACTGGACAGTGATGCATAGAGTCATAGAATCACAGAATCATTTAGGTCGGAAAACACCCTTAGTATCATCAAGTCCAACCATTAACCTAGCACTGCCAAGTCCGCCACTAAACCATGTCCCTAAGCATCACATCTACAGATCTTTTAAATACCTCCAGGGATGGTGGCTCAACCACTTCCCTGGGCAGCCTGTTCCAATGCTTGATAACCATTTCAGTGAAGAAATTTTTCTTAATATCTGATCTAAACCTCCCCTGGCGCAACCTGAGGCCGTACATATACATATATACATGAATAACATAATGAGAAATGAAAACTAGTAATGGTAGAGGGCTGGAAGATGCTATTCACCTACCTGCGCTACTCCTACGCCACTCACGTGTTTAGTAGGGTATATTCTCCTTTGATAACAAGTTCAACAGAAGTTTGAGGAGGACCTGTTTTCTTTTCCCAGCACAGGCAAAATATATGACTTCATGTATCCTTTATCTCAGAGCAATGGGATACTCCGGGGCAAGTTGGCTGCTTGATCTTCCCATCCTTTGGACAACGGTGTCACCTCTGGAGCAGTGTGAGTCAGCTAACTGGAGCACCTTGATATAAACACAGCACGGGCTTTTAGCTGGATGCGAACACCATGTCCAGCCTCAATAAGGGAAACATGAAAAGCAGTCATATGGACCTCAGACTCAGAGAAGCTATAGTTACTCACTGTTTTACAATAATATTTGTGTTTACAGTATGAACAGAAGGCCTGAGTGTCTGTGTGTGATGACCTGTTAAGTATCTGTTGGCTAGGGTTTGTAGCCATTGTGATCTTCAGAAAATGGAAGTGCCCTTGTTCTAAAAACTGAAAAATAATCACCTTTGTACTATTTATAGTACAGGGAATGCCATAGTTTCTAAATCCACTTAACCACCTAAGTAATATTCTTTAACTTGAGAATCCAATTCATTTTCCACTTTAATAGGTACATGCAGTGAAAATTTGAGACATAGCAGCAGGCATTGCATTTGTGGCTAATTAAGGAAAACTGGATTGAGCCCAGATGTGGATTATGCAAAGTGATTACTGGTGTTCTTTAGAAGCTCATAATTTTGAAAGCATTTCCTTGTGTTTGTTCACTTTTTCCAGTAAACCAAGATAAAAAAGTTTCTGAAGGGAGGAAAATAGGTTTCTACAAAGTAAAACTGTCAATGGCAATTATTTCCATCATTTCAAATTTACATGTATGGTAGTTAATGATTGGGTCACAGCCATTCTTTCAATCAAAACTTGCTGCTTAGTTGTAAACCGAAGTAAGCACTGCAAATAGTTTTCAAGCATGGAGTGACATTAAATGTGGAACTCCACACAATAATTCCCACTGGAAAAATCTGTGAAACGGTGATATTTCATTTTTGTTGGGCAAAACCAGGCAACATAATAAGCATTAATTGTTAAAAGTAAGATTGTACTAGGGAGGTTGTAGGGAAGTGGGTGCTGGACTCTTCTCCCAAGAAACTAGCGATAGGACGAGAGGAAATGGCTTCAAGTTGCGTCAGGGGAGGTTTAGATTGGACATTAGGAAGAATTTCTTTACTGAAAGAGTGGTTAGGCATTGGAACAGGCTGCCCAGAGAGGTGGTGGAGTCGTCTACCCTGGAGGCGTTCAAAAAAGGTGTAGACGTGGCACTCCAGGGTCTAGTTTAGGAGTCATGGTGGTGTTAGTTGATGGTTGGACTTGATGATCTTAGAGGTCTTTTCCAACCCAATGATTCTATGATTCTATGACTCTATGATTCTATGTTTAATTCCACCGAGCTGCTGAAGTGAATGAAGCTGTTTGTCGAGTAAGAAGCCAGTCAACCTGAGGAAAGGAGACAGAATCAGGCTTCCTAGAAGGAAAAGAATGCCAGTGTTATGCCAGGACCTTTGATACAGCATCAAGAAATACAAAAGATATGTTGCACAAACAATCAACAAAATACTTTTAAATCTCCTTTTGAAAGAAAATTTATTTCAAGATTTTCTGATAGGTTATCAAATTGCCATCAGAATATTAGGGTGGAAACTGCCAAAAAAACTTAAGCAATTTGGAAAGGTATTTATGCTGATTTTGTGGTGGGAAACTTGCCCGTGTGCTTGATTATACAAAGCTGAGAAGTGGTTTGGCAGTATCCGCAGCAGCTTTTGCTTTCTCTCTTTTTCTCTCTCTCTTTTTTTAAGGTCTACTGATCTTATTGTTAAATGCTAGCAATTCAGCATAACTGAGCCTTAGAACTGAGTAAGAAACTTTCCAAACAGAAATATTGCCATTCTGCAATGCAATCATTACAAATTAATATGATTTTTAAAAACAATATGCCCCTCCTGGGTTTTTGTAATCACTTGTTGAATTATTCTTCTCTATTTGTTATAATTATGTTGACAAATATTGCAGCATAAGTATAAAATAAATTTTGCTGGTGAAACAGAACAGATTCAATTTTCCATTTCCACTCTTTCATGGTGAAGTAAATTGGACTCTCTTACATTTTCTGTTTCTGTTCCTAAAGACATTTAAGATGATTACTGTCCTATGAAAAAAAGGGAGTTTTCACACTGTGACTTTCTCAGTCTACTGTCCCTGGTAGCAGGGCCCAGGGCATTTGCAATTCTCATTCCCACCAGTCACTTCCACTCCATAAAAGCCTCAGGACACCCCAGCAGCACTTAGTATCTGTGCCCGCACTGTATCTGTGATCACCTGCTAAGGGATGGCGTAACCAGATGTGCGCCAAGTGGGTGCCCAGCGCAGAACCAGCCCCATGCACAGGGGCAGTGTGAAGACAAGCAAGACATTGGAGTGGACCTCCATGAGGTGGTAGATGCTTCTTCACAGCTTGTTGCAGCGGGGAGACCATTGCCCAAGCAGCCTCTGCCTGAAAGAGTTTGCAACTAAGGAAAGAGGTTAGAAGTGAACGCAGACAGACTGTGAGTGCAGGGCATCGATAACTTGCTAGCGGTCTCAACATCCCCAAAGCTCAACTGCTGTCTGCTTCTTGGAGGCACCAGGGAAAAGGATGGTGTTAAAAGAAAACAAGGCTGTTTTGGAGGTGTTTCCCACAAGTCCTTTTTGAACAAGAGAACAGCATCATGACAGAAATCACAAAGGCACTTGTTTGTCACTTAGGGAAGTGGCAAAAACCCAGTCATCTGCGAGATTTTCAGCTAGTTCTGGACAAGACGAATGCATGGTCAGACTGGATCTTGGGGAAGCAGGTTGGTGGATGACAGTGTCTTCTTCCTTTAGTATTTTTATTAAGAGAAAGAACAGCAGGCGTGAATAATGAAAGTTGCACACTGTGGACACTTGTTGAGATTCAGAGCAGAATTATGCTGCATTAGATTTGTTAGCAAAAGGGACTCTATCATGTCATCTAAAGCCAAAACACAGGCATCTGAAAAGGAAAACCAAAACAAAAAAGAAGAAGTGACGGGGTAATAAATAATTATCACACACAGGACTGACCTATGCTTAATCAAAGTGAGCGCAGATGGAAGAACGGGAGCTGTAATGAGCTATATTTCATTTGTGAGCATAACTATTGCCCTCACTGTGCTGAATTCATGGAACTGCACACACAAAATATCGTTAGAGAAAACAGGGAAACTATACTCAGTATTCATTAGTCTGATATGGAGCTCTTACCTTATACACAGACATATGCTGTTTTTCCATGTACTCAGAAACCATCTGCTCTGTTCTTTGCTTAAATTTTGATCTCAGAAAAAACCAGCTTTTATTTTCTCAGTTAAATATTCCCAAACATAGCAATATATGTGGGAGTATGTATTGGTATCTATGTGTACGAGATCAAAAAATAAACCTGTCTATACAGGTGATATTCCATTCTAGTCATATCATTAAAAACTTGATTATAAGTTTTCTAGCCTATTTTCATTGCTTGTAGTGACAGAAATTTTGAAAGCAATTAGCAGCAGAGAAAGTTAAAGGTAAGGTTGATTTTAAAACCTTTCAGTTTCAATAATTTATAGTAGTATTAGTAGTTCAGCTAACGATGTTTCTAGGAATACACAGGAAAAAATTCTGCTCTGATATCCATCCTTGCAATACCAGAATTCAGCTCATAATTTTTACTTCAATAGCATCAAAGAGATGAGACTGAGGTTGCAGCATCAGCATAGAGCTCTTTAAAAAGTGTGTACTTCTTGACACTAATTTCCAGTCTGTTATTGCAGGAGAGTGAAGCAAATATTCTTAACTGGAATTAGGTTTTTCAAAGATTTCTGTGTCCATGGCTTCATCACAGGTGCTAAGTATTTCTTCACAGTCTTTCATTTCCTTAGTCAGAGAGATCTCTGTAAGTAAAATAAAGCTGTGTTTACCCTGTGGCTGCAATGATATCCACATAAATCCTACAAAATACAATGTAGTGGTGGATACAGTCCTGAAGTATTTGGGGTCTGCTTACCTTTATTCTCAGGCTTGTGCTGGGAGTACATGAAAAGGTGTAGCAAGGTGCCCTTTGAGGGGTGTGCTGGAGCTCTCCAGGATCTCCCACACTGGATGTGAGCCACATGACTTTCACACAGCTGTTCTTGACTACAGCCCTCTACATCAGGAGACCCACCAATGCTCTGCTTGTTTTCACAGCCCCGAAGCCCCAGCAGCCAATGCCTTTGCCCCCCTCCCACCGGCTGGGCACCACAGCCCTGCCATCCCCTCCACCCACCGCCTGTCCACAGCAAGTCCCCCTTGAAGCATCAGTGGGATCAGGCCCCAAGACTTCTTCTCAGACATTGCCAAACTGCAAATTTTGGATGGCTTCAACTCGAAACCAGGAATCTGACCAAATTTGCTTGAAAACGGGCCCAGTTTCATTCAAACCGTGTCACAAACTTCAACAAACAGAGTCTGGGTTTTGACTTTCTTGTGAAACTTGAAACCACACGTGTTCCACATGGTTTAGGTTTTTGTTGTGAATATCTTCCACAGCTATATGGGAATAGCCTTTTCTTGTGGGCTTTTAGCATTTCCTATCCCAGCCAGAACCATAAAAAGCAAAGGCTGGAAAATATGAAATCTACAATTATGTGGAAAAAAGGGGGACTTAACTTTTTAAACCTCAGACAACGTTTGTGTTCATTTAGAGTGCAGAGTGAAGTTTTGAATTAATTCATGTTTTATTTTAACTGTTAGCCTTAATTAGGTGCACTCAGGAGAAATCTCTTCCCCTCTAATATAAAATCATGGAGCTCGCAACACATGGAAATTATAAACACTTTGGAGTGACTTGAGAGATGGGTGTTGGCTTTGCAGCAACAGAAGAGCAAATATTTACAGTACATTAGGCTTTGCTTCACTTCTAAATTATTATCTTCCTCTTTGGAATAATCTGTTTTCCAAAGACACATTGCTACTAATGCTAGTCCCCTCCTCATCCGTTTTGTTGCAGGCAATTATTTTTCCTTCATTTCTGTATTGAAATTTCTTGCTCTAGCTCTCCGCAGAGTCAAATGAAAACTGAGGAAATCCTTAATTTGATGTCTCTTTTGCCCCTGAATCACACTGTGGCCTCTGGCAAATTATTGCACTTCTCTGAGCTTCAGTCTTCTTTTTTTTCAAAATAAAAATACCAATACTTAACTTCCCAACAGAGGTGTTAATTAATTCATATCCATAAGAGGACTTTAAAATAGAAAGTGATATATAATGTTAATTAGTGGTATTATAATTGCTTATTCCAAAAGCCCAAAGAAGCTGTTACTTTAAAGATTACTTAAATTAGTGCTAAAATATTCCCATCTTTGGTCTCACAGGGCTCAGTTACGGGAAGTTAAATACAACGAAAGCAACACTATGACATAAAGGTGAAGAAATAATTACATATGCCATTTTTATTCCCCTGATATAACTTCTGCAGTGCATGATGTGCTATTAGATTTTGCAGTAAAAGTACAGCAACCCGGCTTTGAGCTTACAATAGCTAAAACCATCTGCGTACGTGTAAAACCTTTGCTGGCAGGTTTCCATGTGTGGTTCATGCATTCCTTCGCCTGTGCAATTTGAAGCTGTCAAAAACTAATTAAATAATTATGTGGTTGTTACTGCAGCTGTGTGTATTCTTCATTACGTTATAAGGCTGCGGTTTGAGGCACTCTCCTGCTCTAGGTTTCAAAATATTAGTAATGGAAGGTGTGTTGTCGGTGCATGTTCAGCTGCTGCCAGAAAAAGCAGAGAGGGAAGGGAACCATCTTTAATGTCAGTCTATCATTGCACTTCATACTGTATATTCCCTGTATACAGCACAGACGTGAAAATGCAAATTGACTTCTCGCAGTCCTCTCGTGTTGGGCAGAATTCAGCATGGCCTATCCTGAGTACAGGACACAGAAAAGTCCCTGCAGTACCTCGGTGGTGGATGCGTATCTCAAGCATGTACGTGGCTTTGTAGTACCTCTCAACCTGAGGACGTGATTTAGAGGGTGACAGCAGAAGGAGAAGAGCGAGGCTGTGGAGAAGACCACCTGCTCTCCTCCCCGGACAAGAAGGGGACTGCTCTCGGTCCTGCTCTTGACTTACTCCCTGACCCCAAGGAAATCACTCCCTGGGCCCACCTGCCCTATCAGTAAATCATGGATAGCACTGTATTACTTCCTCCAACAACACATCAGGTGGGTTTGTTAATGATAGTAATTCAGCTTGATCTCAGACTGAGGGTGCTACCCAGATGCAGCATGGTATTACAGTATCCTGTCACTGGCGATGCCAAATTACCACATCAGCACTCACTAGCATTAGATTTTCAGTTGAAGAACAAGGAGCTATCACTGCAGTAAAATAATCCCTAGTCATCCCCCCACCCCCGGTGGAAATTATTCTGGTGAACAGAAAAACATAGCTATTATTTACATTGACTGAATTAGCATATATGGGCACCAGGAGTCAGCCCTATGGACATAACCCTGCCTCATGTCTCCTGATCATGATAGAGATAGAGAGAAGGGTAGCAGTCCCAAAGGAGAAGGCGTCTGAGATCTCTTTGCTGAGGAAGACATTTCTCAGGACTACTTCATGAGGCCACTGAGGCAGCCCAAATCCAGGCAGTGCTGCTCTTTCCAGACCAAACCTGCCCTTATCAAAGATATTTTTCACTGCCATGGAAGAGATGCCCTGGTTGCACATGCAGTGTACACTTTAGAGACAGCACAGCTGTTGAAGGAACAGTGAGTTACTGCAGCAGCAAAGCTGCATAATACAGAGTGTTTCCAATTTATTATATTTATGGAGCAACTTTACTTTTAATAAGGTTTTCCTCTAATTTATGGAACTGTCTCATCACATCGGCAATTGTCTTCTTGGCTAAATGTTCAAAAATACTAACAAAGGGAAAATTCCAGATGCTAATTTTCTTTCATATTTTTCTTGTATGCACCCACAGAATAATACATGACCGCAGATGCCTTCCTCCTAATGTTTTCATGTGATTTACGACTATCAGTCTAGATGCCACACAGCCTTTCTCAGTGCACTAGGCAGCCATGACAAAGTTGTTTAAAATCATCTGTTATCTAAAGCAGCCTTTTTTGTAAGAGCCTTTCTCAGACTTTCCCTCAGAAAGCTTATAGGTGAGTCGTGGTAAAATTCCTGAAAACTAAAACTAAAATAAAATAAGCTACTTTCTGAAAACCCAAGTTGGAAGCTAACGATCCTTTGAGTTCACAGGGGCTGCTAGAAAGCAATGCAGGTCTTTGGGTCCCTCTCGTGGTCTGGCAGCAACAAGCTGCCACCACCAACATACCCTTGCATGATCCCAAACACACCAACATACGGGGAGACACGCATGATCCCAGAGACACAGCCAAAGGAAGGACACAGCCATCCGGCACAGACAAAGGAAGGACAAAGATGCTGGTAACCTGCGTGAGAGCTGGTCCAAGCCCATTTCTCATTATTACTACAACTATTGTAATTCCAGAGAAACACTATGCAGAGCCAAATAGCACTACTCCATTTTCGTGTTAAAACCTACTTTATTCCACAGTATTGCATAAACATAATGAAACTACTGCAGATTACAACCCAACATGCATAAAGGGTATCAGGACATGACTGTGTTTCACATAACTTCCAGATATATATCCAAGATTGTATATTCAAGATTTTGAATAGATGTACAATCAAGATTTCGTATATTCAAAATCTGTATATCATATATTTGTATATTCAAGATTTTGAAGACACTCTTCTTAAGCATAGCCTTTGGGATTACTACAAAGCAAAGTTTGGGCAATATAAATTTGGTTTTGGGGTGAGCCTTGTTAATGATTGAAATATGATAAATAGCCACTCTCTCTGAGCTCCAGCTTGTTTACAAGCTAGCAACCTCAGGAACAACTTCAGACAAGTAGGCAGTAGCTTGACATTGCAAATTTGGGGAAGACAAGAGGAAGATGAAGGAGTGGTAAAATACCCTTAAAAATGGATGGCCCTGGCCAAAGCAACAAGCTCCTTTTGGTACCTGGCTCCACCCAAGCACCAAGAGGTGACACAAGAAAAGCATGCAGCATTGGGTCCTGTGGGCAAGGTGTTTCAGAGGAGCCTGAGCAGTGTTGTCTCCTCCCTCCAGCTGCTCCCACTACTACTGCAGATCCTCAGCAGGCATGAAAGGGTCAAAGAGATATGAAGCAACAGCTGGACAAAGAGACCAGTACAACATCTGAAGCCATGAAGAACAGCAACGTGCAGGTCTGGAGGAGTGTGTGCTAATGAGGGAGGTTCACCCCAGACAAAAAGGCGGCTTGTTGCAGCCCTGCCTTCACCATCACCCAGCTGCCTGCACTGGCGGTGACTATGCTCATCTTTGCTAACTAAAGGGAAGTGTCTTCACATCCTTCTTACTGCCTGAGTGCCTGTCATTGCAGGGTCTCAAAGATCTCTTGCCTCTCCCAGATGTAACTCTGTGAAGCTTTGGCCATGTTCCTCAAAAAGTTTTCCTGAAATGTCACTCGTCCCTCCTTCCCCCTCCAACAGCTCCCCAAAACCGCCAGGGACTCCTCTGAGCACCTTCCTCCTACCTCCCAACTTTCTTCCCCTACCTGCATCCTCCTCCACAGCACCAGTTCTACCACTGCAACAAAACCACACTTCTGTGCCCCCAAAGAGCTATCTTGCTCTCACCCATAGGGAAGGAAAATTCAATTTTGCTTATGCTACAGAGAAGCCTTAAATCACTCTGAGTTTATTTATAATGTTGGCTCAATGTTACTTGTCACAAAGGAACTGTTAAAGGCAGAACTGATTTGCTCCAGACTAAGGGAAAATGTACTAGTACATATATCAAACAAACTGGCAGTGTTGTGTGTAACAACTTGCATCTCTGATTTGCCAACCAAACTGCCTACACACTTTCTTGGAAACTATCAATATCAATATGTCCAGGCAAAACCTCGTTGTTTCTTTCCAAATAATCCTCTAATCCACATATCTAATGACCCGACATCAGAAAGGCGTTCCTAAAGTTTTTGGCTTAAGACTGCTCACTTTCCCAGTTTCCCCATTTCAGAAATATTTACGCCTTCCTACATTCCTCATATACTCAGGGGGCTTTTAAAACTTGCCTAAATACAAATAACTTGATGCATGTGAAAAGATAATACAACATATTTCTAACACTGGATGTTCTGTGAGGTATATTTTGATAAGAATACAAAAAACACAGCAGAATTTGTTTGTCTTTTATGCATAATTGTTGTCCTGCTTCCTTTAGGAGGAAGGCAGACCTTTTCCACATAGAGAGAATGTGTCTCCACTGCTTGGAAAACCACCTCATAACAATGCTAACAATTCCCTAAATGCCAGCACCATGTTGTTAAAGCTGACTGGAGCTAAACCCACATTTCCTCATGTCAGCTGCCTTCTTAAGAACACATAGGCTTGCAAGGGAAAACTAGTCCAAAAAAGTGACCTTATTCAGTAGTTCTCTTTATTCCTTTTTGTTACCTCCAAACAGAGCTCTTCTTTGATTTTCTCAGCCATGTTCTCTTTTCCAGCCTGAAATCTTTTCTGGGGAGATTTTGGGGACTTCAGATATTTACATTAGATTTTCAGGCATCCGACAGCCTCGGAAGAGAGGCAGTGCTTGTTCCCAATGGATACACCTGAAAACCCTCCACATGCCCCTCAGGCACAACGAGGGCATCCAGCCTCCAGCACACTTGCAGTGGAAAGCCTGTCCTTCCCTGTTTATCCAGAGCGGCCAGAGACAGGAGCTGCAGCTGCAGGGGCACAGAGGACGTACTGTCCTGCCACAGGGGCCAGTGCCACAGGACAAAGCACAGGACGAAGTCCAGGTCCTCAAGTGAGCCCGTAGGGACCACTTCCAACACAGCTCTGTTCACCTACACCTGTGCTGTGCTGTGCTGTTACATGACACACAAGATACTGTTCAGAGCTGAATAATTTTCTGGGTCTTGTCCTGCTGTGTAACTGTAGATCGTTAGTGTTCCAAAACTCCTTTTTTGGAGGAAAAACATGGGAAACAAAAAAAAAAAAAAAAAAAAAAAGAACAATATTACAAAGCCTTATTGCTCTTCATCTGCCCGTAGTTTCTCACTTATAACAACCCATAGTACAAAAGCACAGCCATAACAAGAGTTTACTTTGAAACGTAAGCAACCATTTCAATTTAAATACCTAAAGATAACATGTGCATCTTACATACCCAGCCTGATTTTTAGAGATAATAAGCACCACCACTGAATGCAGGTGGAACTGAATTGGAGGAAGGTCAGTATGTCTGATCTGTACATGCAGCGCACAACTTTGAATTTCACAGCCCAGTTGTTATAGGCAATCATCTTGAGAAAATCTTGGCGTAAGAGGATCTTTGGTCCATACTATTTCCTGAATTGTGGTTATTTTCTATTTTTGAAGTCAATAGAAATACATCAGTTCAAATGAACTGAGTACCTGACCCATCATATTTACATGTTCACATATGCACACATATAAGTACGTCTACCTGCATGTATGTAGGTTGTATTTAATGAAAGTATTTCATTTAATTCTTTTTACAAAGTAATGCTTCTTATAAACAGTAAATTAGGGAAGTCAATACTATCTATATACTTTTTACAACAAGAAATTCTCACAACGAGCAACTTGTCATGTTCTGTACCTCTAATTTATTATGATGTTCAAAAAATCTGTTAACCTGAGAACTAAAAAACATGTGGGGGTTGTAAAACTATCCACTATAATAAAAAACTTACAATATTTTTAGCTAGCTGAGGAACTGGGAATTAGGTTGATGGAAGGGATTATTGCTTAATTTTTTCCGTAACATCAGCAATCTTGTCCAAATCCCCTGGTTGCTTTGAGAGGAGGAGACATCTGTTTTATGGAGTGAGCACATATCCTGGAATGTCTGCCATGAGACAGCGTCACAACCAGGCTTCATTACCCCTTCACACATTAAGCCTGGTTTATACTTCACAGTGCCATGGAAAAATCACACCTTCTGCTTATGCCAGCAAAAGCCTTGTTGTAGACACAGTCCTACAGATTAAAAAGACCCTTTGCTGGTATCATTTAGTTCATGTGGGGAATGACTGCAGGCTGTACCAGCACATGAACCATTTTGTCTTTTACATTGCACCACAGGTTTGCCATGTAAACTTCTTCTAGGAGGACTTGCCTGCATAGCTATCTCTCACTTTCTAGCTTTTGGGTTGTGGCACAAAGTCTGAGGAGGCCAGTTCCTAGTCGTGTGCCCCGAGGGCTGATACTGGGGCCACTACCGTTCAACACTGTCATGGATGACCTGGACGCTGGTACACAGTGCACTCTCACCAAGTCTGCAGACTGTACAAAACTGGGAGGAGGGGCTGATACACCAGAGAGTCCTGGACAGGTGGGAGAAATTGGCCCAGTGGAACCTCATGAAGTTCAACAAATGGAAGTGCAAAGTCCTGCCCCTGGGGAGAAACAACCCCAGGCACAAGTACATGCATCTCCACCCTTCAAGATACTCAAAACTCAACTGGACGTGGTCCTAGGTAACTTGCTCCAGGTGACCCTGCTTGAGAGAGGTGGGTAGACTAGATGATCTCAAGAGGTCCCTTCCAACCTCAGTCATTCTGTGATTCTGTCTCAATGGTATTGACAAACCTTTGGGAACTGGAATGAAGTTTACAGATCCACATGCCTGGACAGACATCTCTTTTAACTCCATCTATGCCCACAGAAGGTGTTACCCTTTCCATTTATGAGTTTTTTCCTCAGGCTCTTTATTTCTCAGGTTATCAATTTTATAACAGGTATAGGCATGTTGTATGTCTGAGGCAACTGGATCCATTCTCAAGAAAAGATGAGATATGGTGGTCATCTAGAGCTTTTTAAGATAATGATGATAGTTAGCTAATTATATTTCATTTGCCTCTCTTTTACAGCCTCTGTGCTTCAGGGCAAAGAAAGTATCCAGGTGAAAGCGTGTTAGAAAAAGAAAGTCTTTCACAGTGTGGGAACCTATTCTAAAATATTCTCTTAGATGCTACTGACACAGAGAATGAGCACTTGGATGTGGCACAGGGAGGCACAGGCATGCTGTCTTTAGTCTAGTGAGCCTGGGGAATGGCAGAAACCCCAGCCTGGGAGGGCAGGCAAAGCACAAGTTGTATGGAAAGTGTGGCAGAAGACTCTATTTGCCAGACCAGGCTGAAGTCTGTGCTGCCATTCCCCCCTCGCCCCCCCCGCCCCGTTGTCCTTACCCAGACTAGCTAAATTTTTAATCATATTTTATTAATGCGCCTTTATGTCACTGCATGTCTTTAAACCCAGTTTTCATGGGCAGCTTGAGCAATAGTTTTTCAGCGATTCTTTTGAATCTGCTGCCATCTAGTGAGCAGAAATCAAGCGGAACTGTATGGGTTTTGCGGCTAGCAGTGTCTTTTTAGCTACTAAGACCTGCAGGATTTTGTTCTGCTCTCCCTCGGTGTCAAGGTGCAGCTTATGGCAGGGTTTGCATGCATTTCCCCAGTAGGCTCCCAGATGTAAAGATATAATTGATGTAAGGCCTCCTCTGCCTTATACCTTATACCGTCTCTGGCTGATTCTGAATCACTTCATTTTTAACACCTGGAGATTTTCATTAGATTGCTCTCCACTAAGAGATCCATATTTGATCAATCAAAAAGTTGGGAACGCCCAGGATTTTGACTGGCTGTACTGGTTTTGGCTGGGATAGAGTTAAATTTCTTCACAGTAGCTAGTATGGGGCTATGTTTTGGATTTGTGCTGAAAACAGTCTTGATGATAATACAGGGATGTTTTAGTTATTGCTGAGCAGTGCTTACACAGAGTCAAGGCCTTTTCTGCTTCTCACACCACCCCACCAGTGAGTAGGCTGGGGGTGCACACGAAGCTGGGAGGGGACACAGCTGGGACCGCTGACCCCAACTGACCAGAGGGATATCCTGACCGTATGATATCATGCTCAGCAATAAAACTAGGAGGAAGGTTAGTGAGGGGGCTGCTACCCAGGGACTGGCTAGGCATCAGTCGGTTGGTGGTGAGCAATTGTTTTCATTTGCATCACTTGTCTTTTCTGAGGTTTTATTTTTCTTTCTCTTTGTTATTTTTTTTCCTCTTTTCCTTACATCATCATTGTTACCCTTCTGATTCTCTCCCCCATCCCACCGGGTGAGGAGTGAGCAAGCAGCTCTGTGGTGCTTAGTTGCTGGCAGGGGTTAAACCATGACAGTCCTTTTTGGTGCCCAACATGGGGCACGAAGGGTTTGAGATAACAACAGATTTGACCAGAGCATATTAGAAGGGATTTTCATCTGTTAACAGTTGCAGGTCACGATATTCATTCATCTGTTCTCGGTATTAGTTTCTCTGATCTATGCCATGCTCTTTTTTTTGCTGTATATGTTGAAGATTGATGTTGGCTTTTGCAGTTTGCTGTGCTCTGTAGTGCTTAGTAATGTTTTGTCTGGGACACTTATTATTAAAACACTGGCCTTGAGCTTAGTCTGGTATTAGGGCTCTGTACTGAAGCCATTACTGTACTTCAGGTACCATCTCATAGAGACAATCAACAATTATACTTCTTCCTCTGAGACGTTTTTTGTGGAGGAAATACAGAATGGCACCTTCACCACCTTCTTCTCTGATGTTTTCTCCCTCATTACAATAACTTTTCAGTATCTTGAACATCCTTGGGTAGTTAAAATACTTCTATTGGTATTTCTTAGGAATATTGTTTCAGCTTTTTCTAAGCTTAACAAGCTATTTAGGAATATGAGCCAAGCCCTGTGGCAGTGCGGTCATGGGTGGCAAGGCATGTGGGAGAATATGGGCAGGTATCTACAAAACTTCTCACCTCCAATGGTCTGGAACTTCACTCCCGAACAACTGCAGGATCCTGATGAAGTGTAGAAGGTTTGAAAAAAAAAATTCCAAAGAGGCACAACTTACTGCACTGTGCTGGGGCCTGGCCAGCACCTACCAAACACTGCTCCATGTTATGCAGCACCCTAAAGGAGAAGAGAGGGTCTCTGGATCTGAAAACATACCAACAGACACCATGGCTAAACCAGAGACTATACCAGTCACCCCTATAATTAAAAAGAAACAATGGAAGCAGAAGTCTACTCATTCTGTAAGGGATTAAGAAGCTTCTTCTTCTAAGAAGGACCAGGAAAAGTCAGAAGAGGCAGCCTGTTCTGCAGCAAAGCAGTCACAAGAACAGGAGGAGGAAGAGACTGAGATCATAAATGAGACAGGAACCACCCTATCCCCATCCCTAAGTGAGCTGCAAGGTATGCGGAAAGATTTTAGGCGTCAACAAGGCAAGCAAATTCTCAGCTGGTTACTCCGATGCTGGGATATTGGGGCCAATAGTCAGAAATTAGAGGGTAAGGAAGCCTGGCAGCTGGGATCCCTTGCTAAGGGTAAGGCCATTGACAAAAGGATTGGAAAAAGGGCAGGAGTCTGCAGTCTTTGGCAGCAACTCCTGTCAAGTGTGAAGGCCAGGTATCCCTTCAAGGAAGAACTTGCAAATTCCCAAAGCAGATGGACCGCCATTGAGGGAGGTATCCAGTGTCTGAGGGAATTAGCCGTGGTGAAGGTGATCTATAACAACCTGCGTGACAACCAGGTATCCAAAGACCTGGATGAAATCCGGTGCACGTGGTCCATGTGGCGAAAGTTTATATGAAGTGCACCAACATCATACGCCAACACCCTGGTGATAATGAGCTGGACAGACATGGAGGTACCAGCTATGAATGGATTGGCCAGACAACTCCAAGAATACAAAGACAATCTTGCTTCCTCCCTATGGGACTGTATCTGTGAAGGAACTGACCTGAAAATTATCTGAGCAATCCAAGAAGGATAGGTCTTCCTCACCCACACCAACCAATGTCTCAGCTATTAAAAGTCAGCCTTTTTCTGTTCAAGGAAGGGAGTACCGGTGGCACACATCATGTGCAACCCTGTGGTTCTTCCTGCATGACCGGGGGGAGGACATAAGGAAGCGGGAAGGTGTCGCAGAAGGAGTGAGAGTGCACTTCACTCGTAACAGAGAAGCAAAATATATTTTATTGATATAAAGTA
>WAAD01035285.1:290-17456 GCA_013389945.1 Fregata magnificens
AAATCTACACAGGTCGCCAGTTAGACATGACAGAGGAAGAAAGATACAAACGTATTAAATTAGTGAAGTCTGATAGTTCACATCAGCGAGGCTATAATCTACCCACGCAATGCAACTGCAGCCCAAGTGTTTGCATAAAGCAGTATTGAGCAGGGCTTGCTTTTGATCTCTACAGGATACCATGTAAAATTGGTGGTTCATGTTTCAGAAAGGTGAGAACGAGAAAAGACACTGAAATAACCAGACAAGCTAAGATCTTCCCTTTTTAGAGGTGGCTTGGAAACTTATAGGGCCAAAAAAAAAAAAAAAAAAGCTTAAACTGTGAATGCTGACGTGTCAGATAATTGTGTGTACATCTGTGTAAGTATCAGAAACTGAACTTTTGAACTCAGGAACAAGCCTGCCCCTTAGGATTGCAATCAGCAGCAAAGGCCAGTTGGAGATCGGTCACTAGTAGTGTACCCCATGGTACTGTGGCCAATACCCCTTAATCCCTTCATTAATGACATGGATGATGGGATAGAGTGCACCATCAGAAAGTTTGCAAATGATACAAAACTGGGAGGAGTGGCTGATACACCAGATAGTTGTGCTACAATTCAGAGGGACCTCAACATGCTGGAGAAAAGGGCTGACAGGAACATCATGAAGTTCAACAAGGGGAAATGCCAAGTCCTGCATGTGGGGAGGAATAACCCCATGCACCATTATACACTTGAAGGTGGTGGGTGATGTGCACCAGCATCAATCAGCTGGAAAGCAGCTCTGCAGAGAACAGCCTTAGGGTACTGGTGGACAACAAGTTGACCACGAGCCAGGAATGTGCCTTGGTATCCTGGGCCAACAGTATCCTGGGCTGCGTTAGGAAGAGCAGAAAGAGTTCTCAGCAGGTTGAGGGAGGCAATTCTTTCCTTCTGCTCAGCACTGGTGAGGCCACACCTGCAGTGCTGGGTCCAGATCTGGACTCCCCAATACAAGAAAGATGAATTTACTGGAGCAAGTCCAGCAAAGGACTACAAACACAATCGAGCTTGGAGCATATGACGTGAACAGAGACTGAGAAAGATTATACTGTTCATCTTGGATAAAAGAAAACTTGGGAGGTGGGGAATGGAGGAGTGGGGAGAGGAAATCTCGTCAATGTGTATAAATACCCAATAGGAGGGAATGAAGAAGAGAGACCCAGACTTTTCTCATCAGTACTCAATGACAGGTCGAGAGGCAATGGGTGCAAATTAAAACACATGGAATTCCATCTGAATACAGGAAAAAACTTTTTTTGTTGTAAGGGTGGCCAAACACTGAAACAGGTTTCTCAGAGAGGTTGTGGAGTCTCCATCCTTGAGATACTAAAAATCCAACTTCACACAGTCCTAGGGTAATCTGCTCTCATTGACCTTGCTTGAGCAGGGAGGTTAGACTAGATGATCTCAGGAGATCACTTCTAACCTAAATGATTCTGGGATACTTGCTAGCTGCAAGAGGTAATGGCCGCTTCTAAATTTTCATAACACCTGAACTAACAAAAAAAAAAAAAGGCACTTCCCAATCCTCTAGTTAATAAAAGAAGATAAGGGACAGAACCACCCATTAGGAGGCTGACTATGTCTTGTACTTCTGCACATAGATTATTTAGATTGGGAAAACTGGGGGGCTTGGGAGCCCAGACAGAAGGTGAAGAAGGTCCTGACTGAAGGAAAGATCCTGGAAGTAGGGGAAGATCCTGGAGATGAAGGAATGGATGGAGACAGGTGCCAAAGGAATGGCCTCTGGGACCTTGGCTGGTAATGTCCAAGACAGGTAGTTGTAAGCAGCTGCATAGCACAAACCAACAAACCTTTCTACCTGACCCACCTGGACCTGCAGCCAACTCCCAGGTGGCAAATGGAAGTTAAGACCTAGTGAACATAGCCTGGGGGGAGCAGGGAGGAAGTGAGTGAGTGTCTGAGATATTAAGTAGGGTAAAAGTTCTAATCTCATTGGTTCTTAAGTAAACCCCAGATCCAATATGGGTTGTCATTTCTCCTGTGTCACCTGTGACAGAGACCTAGTAAAATGAACATTGTGAAAGCATTTCACTTACACAATTGAAAAATTATTCTCTTTCATGATATACATATAAAGTCATAATAAAGGGAACGAAGATCACGTGGGAAATCCAAACCATTACCCTCTCTCTGCTCCACTTGAGCAAGTTCAAGACTTATAAGAAGGCAGTATTATTCCGAAACAGTGATAACATCTCCTAATAGAAAAGGCAGTATAAAGATTTTAGTATGTCCCCTCCTGATTTGTCTGGATGCCAGACAGTCCCGTATTTCAGCCCTTCTCTGACATCTCCTTCTGATAATTACCATTTGGTGTCACCAAACTAGAAAAATACAAACCATTCTCTCCATCCCATGTGAGTTGAAGTGTGACAAATTGTTTGGGATATCAGCTGTCTTGGTACTGGACCTGACCAATCTCTTTGCATCCATAGCACTGGTTATAGTTCTGCGTGAGTGAGGAGTAGCTCATGACTACGTATCTCAGGCACTCCATTGCCACCTCCTCCAACATTTCCAAAATTTTCTTCTGTATTTTCTCATGATTTTAAAATACTTTCTAAATTGGCCACAAAACTATTCCCTTGGAAATTGAATCCTTTTAAGCATTGTGACAAAGGTAGGTCCAGAAGCCAAGCCCAGCCAACAACAATTGGCATGTTTGTGCAGCAGTCAGAAATAACAGATTTTATTTAGCAATTAGTATCTGACAACTTCAGAATGAAGCAAAAAATATCATAGGAACACACATAGCAGCAGGATCACATTTCTGTTATCTACAGTCTCCTTTCTGTTCTCTTTTTTTGTTCCTCTTAATTACTTGTGCTTTGTTCCAAATTAGGCTATGTTTTTCTTGGAGCAAGAGCCTTATTTATCTAAGTACTTATGAAACACTTGGACATTCAGATTAGAATCTTTATGTGTGGGTATAAAACAAACAGCAGATGATAATGAAAACAAGAGTTAACAGGTTCCTGACCTGTTGAGAACTGAAATTTGTGGCCCATATTTTCAATTTAAGATTAATGAATGCTGTAAGGAATTATATAAGCTTCATAATTAGGGTTTTTTTTTGGCAGACTGGCAGATTTAAAATTTTTTTTTTTTTTTTAAAAAGTGCTGATTCTTATTATTTCACACATTGTGGACTTTTGCCTCCTGTAAAATGAATTATTAGTCTTTCAATATAAAGACTATTCTCAGAAAAAGCTACCTCAGGACATGTACATACAAGTCTTACCAACTAAGAAAAGGTGCTATAAATGGTGCTTACACTTCAGGGGCACAAAGTAGCTCTTGCAAACTTAGCCCTGCTAGCTGAGTGGTTACTATGGCTACTTCAGGACTGATTTTAAGCATGAGTCCAACCTTATGCTTGAGCTCACACTCATCTCATACAAGTTATTTGGACATAAGCCCAGACTGTGGTGAGGAACAAATCCTGTTTCCATGGTACCCTTTAGCAGAGGTCCAAGCATGCATTTGTCTACAGTGAAGAGCACTGGCACAGAAACAGTAGTACTTTCTCAGTCCATGTCTCCCATGCCATCTCCAAGAATGCCCTGTGCATGATTGACGTAGTGGAAACAAGCTCAAAAAACAGTGCTTGATTGAGGTAGTAGAAACAAGCTTGCCTTGTCTTCTCGCTAGAAGCATGTGCCATCAGGTCCTTCCAAAATGGCACTCCACAACACATATGCCACCAAGATCTGGACACCTGTGGGTGCAGGTCTCATAGCAAGCCATACTTCCCCCATTCCTGTGCCTTAGCAAGTGGGCATACTGATTTACCAAAATGGAGTTGCTCAACAGCTGCCTGAAAAGACTTCGTGGAAAAACTACCAAAGAAGGATTTCTGGAAGATATACGAGGTAAAGGCATGAGAGAGTGAAGTATTAAAATATATTTAAATCCAAGGAAAAATTATGAAATATATACAGTACCACTACTTATCCTGACAGTAGTGGCAATTAGGCCCAACAGGAATTAGTGGGGGGAGGAGCAAGGAGAAAACCACACTTGTGCTGGAGCACATTGAAAAGTGTAAAGTGAGGCTTCACAGATCTAAAGGACAATGAAAAGCTCTGCTGCTGTTTCTTCCTATTAAAGGCTTACCAGCCTTCAACCCTCCATTGCTGTTAACCACATGCAGGCCAGTTCTGGCACACTTAAAAATACATACATATATGTGGAAAAAGACTCTGTGTAATTTTCATTCTATGGAGAGAAAAAAAAAATCTACCATTAGTGACATGTGGCCTGATAGGAATCATATTGTTTGTGACTGGAAGGCACCCAGAAACAGGTGCAGTGTGAAAATAAATATCTTGTTTCCTTATTTCACAGCCAAGATAAAAAGGTAAATTCCACTGTTATTTTGAAAATACTGGATATTTTCTTTTTTTTTTTAAGCTTCAGCAGCCATGAAATATGTTTCTCCCCTCTCCCCGCAGCTTAAAGTTTGATTCACATGAGAGAAATAAAAAAAAAAAATTAACATTCTACCTGAAATATCTCTTTGAATGGCACCCTGTAAAGCTACAGGGAGAAATTAACCTCTTTAGCTATTTCAGTAAAACACATATCTTCGTAAATGCTAATCCTTCTGTACCTTGATGGTAGATTGATTTTTTTCAGTGACCATTTTCATCCCAATGAACTCTTAATACATGGCATATACAGACCTAAATATTTTGTTCCTACTATGATCATGTCTACACAGATATTTTTAAAAGAAACCTTACAGCATTATTAAACAGAAGTGTTAGTTTCCAGAAAAAGAATACCAAATATTCATCCTGTAATAAGAGTCCCTGTGAAAGCTGTGAATGAATTAGAGTTAAGCCATGCCAGTTTGCTATATCACTTGTTTCTCCCCAATGGCTAGCTGAAGGAATTTAGAAGAACTGGTTCAACAACGCTGGCAAAAAGCAGGAGTAAGAACACCAGAGGAATCAATATGAATTGCACTAACAACAATTAGTTTACAATCCGAATCCAATAGTTCCTGCAAAATGTTTCAACCCAGCTTCTATTAGCACAAAAAAAAGGCATCCTTTTGCTTCACTGTAACAATCAAATCAACCGTTTATCACAACAGCCTGCTAAACTAACAAAAAGTTATTCTCACCTTTATTCACCTTCATGATGTTTATCATGATATTTAAAGCTGCTGTCTGCCTGCCTCTGTAATGGTCTCTCTGCACATGCCCAGCCAGATCCACAGCTGGTGAAAATCAAGCCAGCTGCACTGAGGCAAATGAAGCCTTATTGGGCTGCACCAGGTGAGGACCATTACAGACAGTGGAGCCACACTGACACACTCTGCTGTGAAGCCATCTCTGCCATCACACTATGACCACAAGCAAGAAATGTGCACAAGCACACTCTTAGTCCTATCTTTGACTCAAAAGACTTCAATTACTGAAGGTCAATCAGATAATAAAAGTGATGCTTTTGCTTTGTCTGAAACTAAGTCTTCTGAAAAATAGATTTTTGATACTCCTTACCTTCTCAAAATTGAGTTTTACTTAATTCTTAAGACCTTTCTAAAGACTGACATAACAACGGTATGTAAGTTGAAGAAGCATAAGATAGTTTTTAATATTGCTTAACAGATTTTTAAACATCTCAACACAAACTATAAATGCAGTCTAAAAATCTTAAAAAAAACCCAAACTGAATGTTTTCCATAGAGAAGAGGCTTGCTACTGCATAACAGTCAATTTAAATGTCTATCTATTTTTTTTCTTTCATTAAGCGGTAATTCAGCTCTTCATCTTTTCCGATTTTCTTTACTCACTTTCAGGCAATTACTGTTGGGGGCTCTGATGTTAATGAGTTATACACAGCATATTTAGAAATGAAATATGCTTTTAGAGTATGAAGTTAAGTTAATGGAAGCATCAACCTGAATAGATGCAAAAGCCAGACATCTTTGATATCAGTGCTTGATTGATTTTATAAGTCAGGTGTTCATATGAATAAGTAACCCTTACTTAGCTCAAGGAGCATTTTGACAAGAAATTTGCACTGACAAGCTATAAAGGCAGCCTTTTTATAAGACTCCGCTTTGCACTGTCCCTCATATTTTTGATCTTGTTTAGTTTCACTCTTAAGTAATCTAAATCCTTAACAGCATGGCAGATCTATTTATTACCATAAAAAGCTTTTGTACAGCTACTTATAAAATCTTCACAAATTAAGAAACTTGTGACACTATTGATGTGAAAAGCATGACCTTACTTCTGAAAATATTGTACTTTATACGTAAAGGGTTTTTTATTGTCTTCTCTTAATTGTTACAATGAAACACAGATAATAAGTGTTGACCAAGTATTTTCCAGTGAGTTCAAGAGTTTACATTTATAATAAACTCATTTTTAAATAGTCTTCTGACCATTATTTATTTGAATTGACTACCGACATTAGGAAATACTATTTCAATAATAAAATACAAGAGTTATTATAAGTAACATAATACTTAAAATCCTAAAATATTGATCTATCTTACTAAACACATAAGCTGTCAGACTTTTAACCACATCAAAACTAAGTTAACTAGATCTTGCAACTTACTTCCTTGTTTTTGAGCTTCATTTTCTTCTTCTGATTAAGCTAAATTCCTAATCTGAAATTAAATTAGCGTATTAGACTAAAGACTCAAAATCAACTGAAAATTGTTACTCTGTCTCCAATGAATATCTATCTGTTTATCACACAGAAGAGATAAATAAGGATATGCTTTGTGTGTACAGCCACAGAGACCAAATGTGAACAGGAAAATGAGCCAAAATCGCATTTTATGATAAAAATCTTTGCTCCTACTGTGAACAGGAGGAATTCTAGTCTTCACTGAAAATGCCTAGCACGTTCTTTTTCCTCCCCCCTCACCCCACCAAGGTTCTTTTGAGGAAGCAATATTATCCAAAAAACTTACATGATCATGTCTATGTTCCAGAATTATTAGCCAAGATTAGAAAATTTGTGGAAGGATTAAATAAACAGGTGAGGTACATAGATTTGTTAATCACAAGGGTATATACATATCAGAACATCTTAGCCATGGAGGCCATGGACTTTCTACCCCTTAAGGTCTTTAATCCAAAATTATCTCTAAAAGGAAATGATAACAAAAAAAAAAAAAATTGTAGAAAAACAGGGAGCATAGTCACCTAGACCATTAGTCACCTAGATATAAGGCTACATTAATTCACTGTATATCCTTTTACAGAAACACTTTAACCTGTTGAAGGCTCCACTGTCTTTCCAGGCAATCAGTGGCACTGTTTCACTAAGGATGTGTTAGACAAGAATCACCTGATGAAATGCTAAGGTCTGTGCTAATGTGCAGGTGGCTCACATTAATAGAAGAATCCCTCTGGTTTGCAAATCTGTTAATCTATCACAATGTATGTTATCAAGACAATCTTCTATGCAGCCATCAGGTGTCACTCTATGTAATCAGACACAAGAAATGAAAATTAAATCTGTCTGCCTCCCAGCTTTCAGCTTAAAATTGTTGTTTTTTTAAAAAAATATTTTAAGGAATTTCCCTGAGCCCAATAACAGCTCTTGTGAAGTGAAAATGAAGGTTTTTATATAACACCAAGAATGTTTGAATTCAGCCTCACTTCTGGCAATGGTGGGTTACACAGCCAAGACTGCTTCATTGCCAGAGGCACGGAAGGGAGGCTGACTTTCTAGATTATGGCTTTGCCTTTGAGCTTATTTATTTTATTTTAGCTTATGTGATATAGTAAATCAGGTTTCAGAGCACTTCAAAGTAGAGTAGAAACACCACAGCCACAACATAAAGTCCTAAACTAGAATATGCTTTTTCTGATTATTCATGTTTGTTCAAAAAACTGTGGAAGTCTGCCAGGCAAACTTCATCCCTAGACTAGGTATCACCGATCTACAGTGCTCCAATGTTATGCTAAATGTGATTTTGTCTGTTCCCTCACAACCAATATTAACACTGATTTATACTCTAAGCAATTTAACCCTAACTTTGGTTAAGTGTATACTGTGAAGTAATCCTACACTTCACAGACCCAAACGTGTGACCATGCAACTACAGCTGTAAAGCATGTGTAGAAACTGGGTAAGGCAAAGTGAAAAACAATATTTGATCTAATTCAATGGCAGATCACCCAAGATTTTGCAAATAAACATTGAGGATTTCAGCTCTGTCTGCAGCTGTATCATAGAGAGCAGAAAATGGCTTTAAGTGCTCATGCCATTTCAATCCCTCCAAGTTCCACCTCATGAAACAAAGAGAGATTCATCTGCAAGATGCAAGTTGGAAATATTTGGAATATTACTTTGGTAATAATACTAACTAGTTCATTGAGTTATAATGCTCAATCCCAAGGTGTTTCTTTTTCTGTTTATGCATCAACCAATAAATGCTACCCCAAAGTTTCAGATAAGCAGTGTTCATGCAGTGGTCTTGGTATGGCAACTAGCACACCCAGCAGCCTAGCTGTTATGCATTTGTAACAGTTCAGGACAAAAAAGCATGGTTAGCGGCAGCCACTATCAAGCCTCTACCTGGTAGCAGCCCCATTACACCTCTGTCCTTCTTCTAGTGCAACTTCAGATGATTAATAATCTGGAAGACTTTTCTTGGCAGAAAAGAAATCTCCAGAAAGGGGCAAATTTTCAGAGTCTAGGCATAGGGAAGTCTAATTCATATATATCTTCTGATGCAGGAAAGTCTACACAATATCTGTTCTGCAACCCCAACATGGGAGAACAAAAGGGTAGCTGAGCATTACAGAGAGAGATTGCTTCTCCATCTGCACTGCCTAGCAGCAGCACCTGATGTAATCTCCAGAGCAGCAACATTGCCACAATTCACCACTACAAACCAGAGTGAGATGCTGGCACATCTGAGTCTAGTGGAGCTCTGACTTCAGCAAGGCCAGAATTCAGCCCAGGTTCTTGTTGCCTCAAGAGACACGAAAGTGCTCTCACAGATATGAAGTACAGACATTTGTGCTACCACAAGCTGTAGTTTGAATTTTTATTTTGAAGGCAGAGTCTTATGGAAACCTATTGGATGTTCATGCATTATTAATTTTCTTCAGCTATAAAAATATAAAATGGAATGTACAATAACATGTTGTTTATTGCTTATGCCTGTGTGATGCTCAGAAACTCGGATCTCCTGCCAGACACTTACAAGCAGAACTGTTCCACTTCATGCTGATGACACTGCTCCATCAAACAGCACTAATCAAATTGCCCAGGGCCTTCCAAACAAACTGTTAAACTGCATCATCAAAAAATAGTCAAATGGTACTGCCCATCTTAGTCTTATACTGACAGCATGAATTGGAAAGTCTCCAAATATATTATAAAAATATAATAGGTTCTGCAGATTTGCCTCTGAAATTCCAGCCATGTTACATCACTGTCCTTAAATGAATGGCAGCTGATAGCTATCACAATATTTAGAGGTTTATAAAGAAAAATGTTCCACTTTAAAGGTAGCAATGTGTTAGCATCAGATTTTAACATGCTTAGTGACAAAGATTCCTGCTTATCTAGAGAAGTTGCTAATACCGGTCTGCTGGTTACACTAAACATTTCACAGTAATTAAGATAATGACTTCATTCCAAAGAACAAATGCATTCTGTTTTTTTCGGTTCTGTACCACAGAAATATTAGGGTTTGTACTAACAGAAGATCACCTTAGTACTGTTAAGTTTTGGGTTCATTTAGTTTTCTTTCAAGCAAGCATTTCAGTTGATACCACTGAGGTAGAGAAGTAAAGCTGCCCTTATGCACCTGTTTATTGCATTGTTGAAAAAAGGCAGGTCTTTTTTTTTAGTTAGTTGATCATCTCCCTCTTGGTAGTTGTCAGTCTTACCAGTGTCTTCTCCTTTGCCTCACAGCTTTAGCAGTGTTTTCAAGAAGATGAAGAAGGGGCAGCTGGTAGGACGATGCCATCAGAGGCAGGCAGCTCTCAGACTGGAGAAAGTCTCTGGCATCACAAGCTGTACTCCAGCAAACCGCGAACTGTTCAAACACAGGGGAGATATCATACATGTCGTCTTCTCAAGGATCACTAATTGCCTTGAATGAGAGGAGAAGATTAAGAGCCTTTCTGTAATATAGATTTCCCATGTGGAGCGAGTGGCAAGGTTTTGTGAGGATGGTATTCTTATTTCATGCAATGTGAGTATCCAGTTGTTAGCAGATCCTCTGAGTTATACTGTTGATCAAGTCTGTAGTAGCAAATAATGTCGTACATCAGGAACAGATCTGTGGAACGAAGCAGTTGATGCTAAACATCTGACATCGACACTATATGAGTTTCAGAGGGTGTTATTTGGACTAGGTTTGGTCTGTCCTGTTCTGAACATCTCTTGAGAGTGCATGAGGTGCACACCATGGAGCACAGCTTCCACTTTAGTTCCATCTGAAAGGATGAACCACCCCAAAATGCAAACAAAAGCATGGTAAGTGGGGATCATTGGGTGATTCACTGCAAAAACGTGCTCCTGATCTGAACAAAAATGCTAGTGTAGTTGTATCCTTTGAAAGCCTCTTCATGCTTTAGTCTCCCAAACTCTTTAAGCACTCAAAAGCCAAACTGGTGTCTCAAAAAATGAAACAAACATATTCTATCTTTCAGATCCACCAGCTGAAAGTTTGTTGCAGAAGGAGTGAGAGTGCACTTCACTCATAAGAGAGAAGCAAAATATATTTTATTGATGTAAAGTAGTGAGTTAACAAGGTTCTGTAGTAAACGTAAATGCGACAGTTATTTAACAAGATTCGATGACAAGGTACACTTGATTGTTAACTGCATAGAGGACAGGGTCAGACAAAACTGTCAGGGAGACCATCTCGTTGAGTCATGAGGTTCAGAAAGGACCCCCTTGCTTTCTAAACTCCTTCTCAGAGAGGAGTCTAGGGGCAGCTAGATCCAATCCTAGTCCCAGACTTGGTCAACGGTTTATGTCTAAAGGATTGTATATGCGCAATCAATCCTTTATATCGCTTAGCTAAGATTTCAAAGTTTAGCATGCTATCAGTCACTTACCGAGGATCTGTTACGGCAAGGAATCTCTCAACCTCGAGGAATAACCTTGAGAGGCGTCCCTGCTCAAGGGGGGATCCTGGCATGCAGCCCACTGCCGTGCAGGAGGGGTCCAAGGGCTCTTGGGCTGTTCACTATTTATGGGTGGGTAAGATGATTGACTCATAGTCATATTTGCATACGGACCCCAGATCCCAGCCTCTTCACTGTGGTTAGGTGGGCATGCTGCCCAATAGCCCTTGAGTATTGTGTTGGTATGTGTCTCCCAAATCCACTTTGAAATGATGCAGCCATCACAACCAGACACATCTATTACCACTGCCACTGATAGTTATCACTGGAGCAGGGTTACAGGAGATAAGGGTCAGGTTCAAGGCGGGGCCGGGGGGAGCACACCGTCACAAAGCTGTCATCATACACATTGCCAGAGAGGACTTCCCAAGCCTGAACTTACTTGGCCCTATCTAAAACTCAGTTCAGAGTTTTGTTTGAATGTGGTCAGTAAAACAAAATAACATATTAATGTTTTGATGGTAGAGGTGTTTTATCTGCTGTAAAATAGTTACAGGTGCACCCATATTTTTCACCATTTTAACTGTTTTCCTAGGTGAAGTTGATGAATGCAATACAAGAAGCAGCAGCAGAGGTGTTCAGCTAGATCCAAGCATACTTGGGCAGGTGGTGTGTACACTTTTGTGGGTAGCTTTGCCAATGCATCTTGATCGCTGTTTGCAAAACTTCAGTTCTTCTAGGGTCAGACATCTCTGAGCAGAGGCTGCCATCTGATCTACTGCATGGTGTGGATACATGAGGAGTGCTGAGAATCATGTTCTGGCAGCAGATAGTGCTGCATGGATCATCAGTTTTAACACATGCAAATTAGTCTTTTTTTATTTATTTTTAGTTTTTATTTAGGCATGCTGGTAATAGATGCAATTATAAAAAAGCCATGGGTAGCAGAATGATAGTCCATTGATAGTTATTTGCCCTCTGAGTCATGAAAATTTGCACCTGGGCTAAGCTCTGATTTGGAAACTCCCCTAACATGTCTTTAGTACCTCAGATATTTTTAATGAAGCAGACATGATAATTATCTTTGCTATGCTTACTGATAGCTTTTTTTAAAAAATAAACTATGTCTTTAGACGGCCTTTTATTTGAAAATAAGAACATCAAGCTCAGAATACTAAAAGATTAAATAGAAAACGTGACTTTTCCTTCAGTACCAATATATCAACAGTTTAGAAGAATCATTGGGAAGTGAGGAAGAAAAAAAAATTAATTAATTGCAAAATATTTTAAAACATGGCTCATTTTGAATTGCCTCTCCAGGTCTCTCCCAGATTTGTTTTAAGTATATCTACAAATGTCGTGTGTTTTCTATATACAGGCTGGTATGAACAGACTCCCACAGAATGTAATGAGGTTCCACAAGTTTTAAGTGTCCGGCAAGACAGGGGCTAGTATTAGTGTCTGCAAACATTCTTTCTCTATCTCTGTCTTTAGATATGAAATATGAAAGCAAATAAGAAATATAATCTGCTTTCCCATCATGGCAAAGAAAATAATTTCCTGTTTGAAGGAAATTTGGCCAAAAGCTTTGAAAAATGAAACTGTTTCCTCTTCTCACTTGATAGACAAGGGTAAAGGCTAAGTAAGAATGTCCCACAGTACTATTACGTGAAGCTCCTCTGTTTCCCACATACATATATTGTCTTATAGACCAGGTGTGAAAAACTGTCACTGGACTTACATGTTTCTCTGGGCAGCCACAATTCAGCCAATACTGTAGATCTACTCTATAGTCCCAAAGATAAATATAGATGGTGCAATTTTACTTTCATAGTGATTATTATTTTTCCTCATTCCTCACTCTTCCTTTAAGAGAAATCACAGCCATTCTCTTCAGCAGCTGTACCACTATACAATGTGATTTAGCTGATATTTAAAAGCCAAACAATCAGAAAGAAATGCACCAACAAAATCCAAACCACTTTCAAATTTGTTTCCTATCTGTACATGTTATTTAGTAAATACTTTCAGATACATAAGTGTATCAGGACAGATGTGTAAACAATTAGAAAGGGGAAGAAAAGTTGAATTTGCAAGTGATATCATTCTCAGTAAATAATTAAACATCCAGTTTAATAGCATAAGTAACAATAAGTAACAGGCTTTATTTCAAAACAGTAAAAAAAAAAAAAAATCCAAAAAACCCCCCTGTATTCATAATGACAATTCTCTTATGACAACATCACAGGAAAAGGTTGTAATTAATGCAAAAATAAAGCGGACAATCTATTAACATAATCTGAATAAAATCCTTCCACAGTTAAATGCAGACACTAAGTGCTAGTATAATACTTTATTAATTAACAAAGTATTTATCCACTGGGAAATGAGGATAAAAGACTGTACACTTTGTCAGACTGCAGAAAAATGTGTTAGCTCTTCATAAGAAATGCATAAAACTCAAACAAAAGAATGATTATCTCTTTAAACCAATTACATTTAATCTCAGAAGAAAGAATGAATAAATCTGTTCCTTCATGTTACTGTGATACACCACCAAAATTATGGAGATCACAGTCCTTTATAGATTTCAAGGCTAGTATCAAGCTATTCTCTTGAACTGTTAAAAGTATTAGTATGCCACATGGAGTTTTAAGTTACAGGATTTTTTTAAGAGGAGAAATAAATTTGTAAATGCATACTTTAAATGGGGTTGTTTTCTAGACAAATGAAAAGACACAGTGTTTTCTAACCAGTCTTCATCACATAGTGTAGCCATTGTGGCCAGACACCTTTACACAGTATATCCTTATCTTAATTACGCTGTCAGAATGGCTTACACATACCATGTGCTCTAGAAATCTTGCTTTTCCTACACTTAAACTTTTAAAATGTTACATTTTTAGATAATCATATTTTAACTATATGCAAATAATTTCTTATCAATTATCTGTAAAAAAAGCCCAGGCCTTCCAAACTACAAAGGATTTAAAAATTAAAACAAACACAAGTGGACAACCTACTCAAAAAGTCTCAAGAGAAAATATTTTACAGAAAAGAAGGAAAATCAGAATAGTAAGGATAGAAGAGTATTGCTCAATGGGTGACTACATTCATTAAAACCTGGTGAGTATATGGACTAAGCTATTTTAAAATTACTAGTGAATGATTAACAAGTTTCTAACATAGCTACTTTCCAATGCAACTGATTGTCAAAAGTGAAATGTTTTGAGTCCCATAAGAGATCACTCAATCATTAGACTTTCTGCTCTTGATTCTGAACCTGGTCATCAAGAGTCTTCCTAGTGACTTTAAGAAGTCCTGTATCAATTTCCATCCTCTAATCTAAGTGTTAACATTGGAGCCTTGCAAATAAAGAACTCTCTGAAAACTTGAAAGTTGCTCCTTATACACCCTTGCTCAAGGTTCTGCATTGTCCCAGGAATAAGGAAAGGAAAAGATTGAAATTTATTCCTGTGCAGATAGCCACTGCATCATTTCAATCTTTCTAAAGCCTTTCATTCATACTATGTTACCCTGCATTTACATATATCACATTATTTTAATAAGAAATGCATGACAATTACTACTCAATTATCCTTTGGAAAAGAAAAAAAATTTTTTTGTAAAACTAATCCAAAAGTTTCCAGTCTTGTCTAAAAATGGACAAATATTTATTTGGAAAAGACAATAATATTTTCTGTTAGCAGTTCTAGTTTTGATCCTTCATTTTTCCAGACCATTTGTGGACTCATGTCTCAGCGAGACTGCATCTCCATTAATGTAATGAAACATCACAGGATTGCATTGTAAAATGCAAAATCTGCTCACAACATAAATACTTCAGAGCATAACTTCATCATCAACTTTAAAGTGTAAAAATAGTCTTTGTGTGGAGATCATTCCATCATGAATGTGTACTGTGAGAAGTCTTATCCATTCCTCCAAGGCAGTTCTTTTTCACCTGGTGGGGCAGTTTGAATACCACCTACTCTGACGAGAGGCAAAGTGTTCACAGTCAATAAGAGATTAATCATATATTTAATATTTATGAGTATGTATTGACTTAGTATTATTATCATTTCACCTTTATGGGATAAAATTCTAGAAATGAAAGGATGACAATAAAATACTTTCATATAGGAAAGATAAAACTTTCATTACAATGAATCAATGCTGATTTTTCCATTAACATTCCAGTAAACTAATCAAAACTTGGTTTTACAAGGCCTCATGGAAAAAATTAATGTATAATGCAGTGAATAACTCAAGTAACCTCAAGTTTCTCAAACTGCATGAATTTCTATAAAACTCAAGGTTGTCTGAATATTTTTCTCACTCATATTCATAAAAAAATGCATATATTTGAAACGATAACCTATTAGATAATTTGAAATTTTCTGCTTTTTGTTTCTCTCATTGATACTATTGTTCCATTTCACAGAACAAGAAAAAGAAACTTTCCCAAAGTTGCAGAATACCTGTTGCTCAGAACCAGAGCTAGAAGTCAGACAGTGCTAACTGATCTCAGTAGTTCACATTTAAGTCTTTCTGTAGCAGCCTTAATAAATTACAAAAGAGATTCTTGGAAGTTCAGATCCTTATGGAAGGGATGAGAAGGGATGAATTCCTTTTCCTGAAGCTTTAATACAGAATGAAAAGCTCTGCCTATCAATACCTGTTTTGTGTAGTGCACAGTTACAGGCATGTACTACTGTCTTTCTGCTAATGTCTTTGCATTTTCAATATCCTTCTGATGCACTTTTGTTACATAGTTAATGTTGTTACAGGTGCAAAACTGTAATTTCAATCTTGAATGCCGTTGCACATGTGCCTCAAAAACACTGAAGGCCAAAACTCTATGCTGCTAACACAGATTGTGGGTCAACAACATTTTTCTTTGCTTGCTAATGCTTTATTGTCTCTTAGTATACATTGAAATAATAATGGTAATTTATGCAGATATTTTGTATGCATAGCAAATAATGAGAAACACCTGCAGAAATTTCCCTCCTTCTCTGAGTTCAGCAACTAATTATATTTTTAAATAATGGCTACCATTGAACACAATTATCCAAATCACTTTAAGTAATGGAATCTTTTAAAGGTGTTTTTGAAATTTTTCACACAGTTTTTAAACAGTCTTTTTATATACCGGATAGGAGACAAAGAACGTGGTAAGCAGCTTAGTAACCCAAAAATGTTTTGGCAGCTATAAATCAGACTGTGATTTTTTTCCAGTCTTCTGCAGCTAATACTTTGCTGATTTAGAGAAAGGCTAGGATTTCCTCAATACCTTCCTGTCCTGATTAATGTCCATGAGTGCTATATATTAAAAACAAACTACAGGAAAAAGTAAAACACCGAGCCCCTCCAGTTAAAGTGACTGACTCAGCAAATCTCGCCTTTCCAAAAGAGAGATTTGAAAGCAGAAGCGGGGATAGAAAATAGCAATCTTATGAATAAGGAATGACGGTCTAATTTAAGGAGAAGAGTACATAAAGGTCTCTGAAGACTAAAGTAACATCCATTCGTCTGAGAGATACTCATATCTTCATACCTTGCATGTTGAAGATTCTTTCCAACTCCCTAACTAAATGGGACAGAGGTGTTGTTTCCTGCTATACTGTCCATTGCAGGCAAATAAGTGAAAAAGTAAAAGCAAATCATGTGACAAATACTGTAATTGGCTCAGCTCCTCGATTTGATTCTCTATATCTGCTTGCAAACTAGAGAAATGGGTCAGTTTTAATTCAGCACCTCTTTCTCCTGTTTTTACTTCCAAGCTTTCCAGAATGATATAACAAAGAACAAAATTGTTTTAAATACATCTGAAAACAAAACAACCCACCCCCAAAACAATAAATGAAAACAAAGGATTACCCAAAACCTCTATAGCATTTTCTGCCTCATATTCAGATGTCTAACCAGAAGTTTCCTGTATTTCCCAGCACCTGGATAAGCATATAACTGTAATTGCCTTATTATTCACACTAGACCCACCACCAGGCTTCTCAGCAGTGAGTTAATACTGAGTTTTGCAACCCCAA
>WAAD01035289.1:2246-14198 GCA_013389945.1 Fregata magnificens
AGAATATTATTAAAATGGTAATATTAGGAAATGCCTACCAGGTTCTACACTGTAAGAGGCATAGTTGGAAACAGTGCTGTTTCTTGGGTACAGTCAGATAACACTGCCCTAAAGAATTGTCTCCTGTCCATGTCCATGACATGAAGTTGTTATGTGGTGTGGGGCAGGTCACTAGGAGTCAGCAGCTGCTTGAATCGCACATGTCCTTCTCCTCTGACCCTTCTGACTTGTTCTTTTCCTGAATGCCAAAGTGAAGCCACTGGTGTCTGACTATACCAGTCTTTTTCAGTGCCAGCTAGTTATGAGGATCAGTAGTGGCATACAGAAGATGTTATAAAACACTCCATATTCAGAAAAAACCCCAAAGGTTATTAGGCATCACATATCAGGAACTCACAGTTAATGGACACTCCCAAAGTTGATTTCGCTGTTTCTCTTCTGTAACAGTGAATAATTTCTTATCTTTAACTCATAAAGCTGTTGTCCAAGGTACATTGAACAATGTTTGGAAATTCCCAGTAGTTGATTAGCAGCTCTGAAAAGCCCCAGAAAGGACTGATTGTCCTGTCTTTAGAGCAGTGTTTGAATGGTGCACAGTTAATAACACTTGGGGTTGCAGAAAGGACAACATAAGGTATTAAATAGTTGTTCATTGGGTTGCACTATCTTTCCTGTAGCATCCTATGACCTGCTGGTGACAAACCTCTAGGAAGAGACTTTTGGGGACTCTGGGATCTGCTGCAGGCAGCATCAGCCTGGCTTGCGTTCCTAAGACCCCATTTCAACAAGACATCTAGGTTTGGGACTTAAAACCCAATTTCCCTCATTCTATGTTGAGATGCCTTTTTATTTCATGTGGCTGGAAGTCACAGATAATTGAAGAAGCCTGGAGCCCTGGATTCCTTCCATAAGCCTTCCTCATCCATGGGCATATGCATAAGGTTGCTGAAATAGCCTAGTGATTCTCATTATCATTCATCTATTTACTTAGATTTGTCCCTCCATGGCTCCCTGCATCCCTCCCTGGCTTTGCCTGCTTCTCTTGCACTGTGACACAGGGAGGGAGCTGGCAAGGAGTCAGGACAGACAGCCTATGGCTGCCTAGCAGCAGTGAAAGCAGTGGCATGTGCTTAAGAGTAGCAACTTTTATTTTTTAACAGCCTTAAACTGATAAGAGCAAACAGGAGAGCCTACTACTATATATATATATACAGCCAGCAGTGGCTACCTGGAAAAAAATGAGGCTTACATTATAGATTTAAGAAGAGGAACAAGGAAAAAGATGGCTAGATAAACAGCTACTAAACACTAAAATTGATTGGAGACTAGGAAACATTTTCATAAAGAATGGTTAAAAGATTTATTCAGTGGCCCAAAGCGAGAATTTTAACATGTTTTCAGTTAACATACTGAAATGCAAACAATTTAAATCTTCTGACTAGAATACAGGGGTTTACTACAGAAAGAATATTACCTCTTACAGACCTGCCTAACTTTTTCATCCAACCTTGATGCTGAAAATGGAGGAAAAAATCAGCACATGGAAAACATCAGGTAACAGTATAATCAGTAAAAGAAGCTTTAAATCTGAAGAGTGAAGTGTGAAAAACTGGAAGTTATGGCTTTTACTAATTTTTAGTAATCGTTTATTCTGTGGCTATTGAGAAAGTAAGTGACATGTTTTTCTGTAAAATGGGAATATCAGCATGTGTTTATCTACTGTGCAGCAGTATGACAATGATTAGTTAACATTTGCACAGATGTTTGATGAATAAGGCTTTTGGCTCTAACAAAGCACCATGCATAATTTTTTTGGTTTTTTGGTTTGTGTCCAGAGGTGGGAATAAAAGTCTCATGCTATGCATAAATTCCAGTGCTCAGTCTATAGATTTTTCCTGGACTAATTTGTGATTAAGAGCTACCAAATAAATAGCAATAGAAACACAGTTAATTTGGTATACTAACATATGGTTGCTAAATGCAGCTCTCGGGAGGTTATAAAATTAATCCATTTTTACAAATCACCTGTATACAGTGTGATTATTTTACACAGCTGTGAGTAAAAGTAATGACTTTTTTCTAGTCTCAGATATCCTGGAGTGGATTCCTTCCAATATGCTCATTTTCTTGGTACGTGGATGTAGTTGAAGCATAGTCTCTGACTGATATTGACTGAATCCTGCACAGTGTATGTCACTTTGATTTGTTGCATACTCTGCTACAGTTTAGGGATCATTAATTCGGCTGAACCTAAAAAATTCACACTGCAGTGTCCTTTATCTCTGAATAGGCAACTGTAGAAATTTTTGTTTGTTATCTGGAAGCTTTGTAGCAGAGGACTAGTTTTAGGAAGTAATTTTGGGGGTTGTTTTTAGTGGGTGCATTTGCTACTGGCTTTCTCCTTCTCTTAGTGCACAATCCAGTTTTTTGGGGACTAATGTTCCTGGCTTCTTTCTCTGTTGCTTTCTGTGTATTTGCGTCAAACTTTCTTCAGACTAAAGCCCGTATTTTTCAACTTTATATACTAACGCTTAATTTCCTATAGCATCCCCTTTTGGCTATAGACACAGTTGATATTGAACTATGTCCAACAGTTCTCTGACTTTGCTTGTGGCACATTTCTGCCCATCTTACATGGATGATAAGCATCAAAATGCAAACACGTGCACATTAAATTAGAATTTGTTTATTAGTCCATTAGCATTAAAGGTCTCTGAAATAACGCGTCTCAGTTATAACGTAGTTTATGGAGTTGCGTCTATGAGGAGAAGAACTATCCTCTATTTACAACAAAGGACAGCATGACTATATTCTGTCTTTTCTTAGCACTCCAAGAAAGAGTAATGGTTTCAGAAAGCAGATACTTGCTGTTATTTTAAAACATACTATTGTAAGCAAGGGTCTGCAAACTTCTAATCTCCGGCTTTTTCTGAACAGAAATGGAACAGCAATTACAAGCCACAAGCTTGGAGCACACATATATAACATATGAAAGAAAGGGAAAGATATTTTATTTGGATATAAACACAAAACAGCAAAGCAGTTTCTGTTCTAAAAATGGAATAAGGTGTCAAGTGTTTAATCGTGATAATAGAATGGGTTTTGCAATTCTTTTATATGAGGTGAGGTGAATGTTGGAGTAGCTACAGAGATGGATGATAGCAAAACACCCCTTGTAAGTCAGCTATCTGGTGAGATAATTTGGCTTTAAATGTATATAAGTTTCTGTAGCACAGAATTGTAAACTGAAGAGGAATATAGCAATTAAGAAAACACTTTGTGTGAACTCTTCCTTGATGTAAATTCCGATTTGTGGAGTGCTTAAAGATTTGCTTTAGGCTCCATTTCTGAGGCTTTTTATTGCTTCTGAGTGTAGAACAGCATTCTCAGTTTGTCCGAAAGCGGTTGCACATCCTCCAGGTGGAGCAATCGAAATGCTGTGAGACCCATCAGTAGGTTGCCTCTGGCAGTGGAAAAGCCAGAGACCGGCTTGCACAAGGTACTGTGTGGTCTGGCCTTGGCCTGGCAAAACACTTAACCCTGCTTAATTGCAAGGGCACTTTCAGATGGAGCTGCGCTGAGAGTCAGTGCACAGGCGTTACTGGATAGACGCCAAGGGCTTTTTCATACATTCCAAGGAAAATACGGCACTGTCATGTCCAGTCTCTCAAGTTCTTGTTTCTCCTTTCCTGGTCTCTGTGCTTGCGTAAGGGCGGTGTTACAGGGTGGGGGTGGGAGGGGCTCAAAGGAAAAGTACTTTGTGCTGCCTGTGTTCTGCAAAAGCGACTCAAGGCGGAACTTAAGTTCCCTTACCTTGTTTTTGTACCTAAAATTTCACAGTTAATGCATTCTTCCTCAAAATATCTCAATTTTTCACTGCAAACCAGTGAGACAGTGGGCTACAAGGAGGAGTTCTATTTCATCCAAGACCAGGGTATACCTGCATAATGTGTGGAATTTGAAAATACAAAAAAAGCCAAATGCCTAGTCTCTGAATAACCTTTTCATTGTGCTTCATCTCCCCTCCTCCCATTTAGTTTCTAAGACAAGCATGTATTAATATGAGCTGAGGTGGTTTCATCCATGTCATTCCTTTTACTAATCATGCTTTGAAACTTTATAAAAACCTTCAACAACTTGTGAAAATTTAAGTATAAAAGTATTTCTGTGTATAGAGGGAACAGCATGGAACAAACACGATTTACTTGTTTAGAAAAAGTGTTTGGCAGTTGTGGGTGCCACTTCAGATTAAACTTTTGCATTGGTGAGTGCAGAAGCCTGGAAAATGCATACAATTTAAAGTCCGGCTGGTGAGCAAGTTGTGGTGGGTTGGAGTAGAGGAATTCACTTTAGAAAGGTGGTGTTCACTGTTGAATTAATGTTGCTCTCTTTTGCAGGCTGTAGGTGTTTGTTCATAGCAACCCATTGGAGAGATTATTTGTTTTAGACTAAAGAAATTAACTTCTTGATATGCAATAGCTGCAGAGCAGCTTGGGGAAACTGGTGATATATCACATATGACACAAGGGTGAGGCAGCACAGCCCATAGGGATTATGACATATTGCTGTGAATATTCAGGGCGGCTCTTTCCAAAATAGCAGAATGCTGCTGTACCTAGAAAAGTCAGGAAGGATAACTTTTTTCCTGAGAAATACTGATTTGAGAAGGCATGAAAAGATTTAAAGATTATTAATTTATTGAACTGTAAGAATGTCTGAACCAAGAAAGAGCAAGGAAAGGATTTCAGCCTCCAGCCTCTCTCTCCTCCTTTCATAAGAATTTGGTATCTGTCTCTGACCCACCTTTGAGAAAGAGGGGGTTTTTAGCTACTTCTGAACAAGTATGTATACCTGAGTTATCAAAGCAAATATGCAGTAACTTGATTCCCGTTGCAGCTGATCCTTAAATGACTTGTCTGTGTACCACATGAAAGAAGTCATTTATGACACAAAAAGCTTATTTGGCTTTGACCTCTGTTCTGAGTGAAAGATCCTTTTTTTTAATCAAGCCAGTAAATCATACCTGATTATAATGGAGCTTTCTAAAGTAACTTAATTTACTTGTTCAATAAGGAGCATTCATTAAAAGGAAAAAAAAAAAAGGTTTTCTTTTTCTAGTACTTTTGGCCATGTGATCCATGGCATCAGATGCACCTGTATGGAAGGCAAGGAATTCTGTAAGCTAGAATTTTTGAATTATGTGAAGTAGTCTGTGGGAAGGGAAGAGGAGGTAGTTGCTTAATTTAAGTTTCTGGAGTCCATCTTCCATTACTAGGGTTCCTGCTGAGGTCTGTTGAGAGCTTGTGCACAGTCAGAAATTACTCTGCAAGACGTTGACCTGCTCAGCACAGCATGGTCTCAAAATCCATCAGAAAATGGGGAGCTATGTCTGTAGAAAACAAACTTCATCTGTATCTTGCTCATTCTCACACTGATGGGGAGTCTGGAGCCATATGTGGAGGTACAATGTCGCAGAAGCTGTGCTCTGTGATCGGCTTTCTAAACCTACCAGGTTTGAAAGATGCCTGTATTGCCTATTAATTTATGACTGAACAAATATTAACTATGGCTTTTAAAAAATACGAACTTTCACTGAACACAGAGTACGTATGTCTGGCAAGGAATCTTTAATCTGTTTGGGTAAAGCACAAGGGATCTGGAAAAATGTGACTAACTCCGGAGTCAGACTCTCTCTTCTCCGAAAAGCCTGTTGACTGTTTATTTGACAGTAAATGAGANGCTAAAAAAATTCTGAAGGGTGATACCATCTTTTATGTGATTGACAATACAATGGATAACCTTGTGTCAGCAATGCTTTCGGTAACTGGGCTTCAACTGATTTTTAACTGTCTGCCTTGTCCCTGATCTTCCAGGACTGCAGACTCTTGCTTCCCAAATCAAATATCCCAATATGAACAATATGGATTATTGACACTAAAACCACTGTGCTGTCAAAATGAATTTAGAGATTCTCAGACAAATTCTGATGCTGTTTACTTGTAATCCCTAAGCGAGGGGGTATTTTTTTGACTATATTGCCTGTAGCAGTAGCTGTATTTCAGTAGAAATTCAAACAAAAGGATATGAAACACATTTATCTTTCAATCCCCTAGAAATGTACCGTTCTTGTAAACACAACTGTAATATAAAATTCTGGTTTAACGCATCTGTAGTCATCCCACTGAAAGCAGAAAAACATTTGAAATTTATGTGAAAGTGTAAGAGATTCTAGAGAAAGCAGCAATGCCAGCTCCAAGTACATACATATTTAAAAAAAAAAAAGTTAAAGATGCCACAGGGAGAAAAGCAGTCTTGAGGCAATCCTAGAAATGTCAGGACTTAGGATAATTCTGTCCCAGGCATTGCAAAAATTTGAGGCAACTCTCAAAATCTGGAATTTATTACACGTGGGAAATTGCTTTTTTCAGATAATAGTTGTCACTGTTTCTGTAGGGGTAGAGTACATAAAACTCAGTTATACTTTTATCATACAGAGGAGAAGATGATTTTCATTCTGCTCAAGCATTTTTACAGGCTTACTGTAGAGAATACTGTCTCTTTTTAATACAGAAAGCCTGAAAATTCACTGTCCTCCTGTAGCTCACTCTTCACACAACTTGAAAGAGGAGCATTTCCTTTCAAATAATTTCCTGCAGTGATTTCTGAAGCTTGTTCAGTAAGGAATTGTCATTTGGTGTGATAAGGCTGTAAGAGATTTTATAAATGAACGGTTTGTATGTTAGTATCAAACCCCTGTTCTCTCCAGCCAAACTATACACCCTTGAGTACCCATAAATCATCATCTGAGTAGTCCTGAGCTGCTTTAATCTGAGAACTTTTCATAGTTTCATATTTGGAAAGCCCCAAATAAAATCTTAATCTGAATTTAAAATGGATTAGAAGTAGTCATCTTCTCCCCACATTGTTTCCACCACTATAGTTTCTTACCTTATCCGGCTGTTACTTACAGCTCTTCATTAGAATTCAGATTTGTCTCTGCTAAGTTCAGCTGAATAAATAGACTTCATTACACATATTTTACTATGAATTGAACAGACACCAAAAAAAAGCCAAAGACTCTAATGACTTATTTATATTTTCTAAGTAAATTGTGGTGGTATTCTGTGTATCAGTTTTCTGCACAGCTTCTGAACACAGATGATGCTGCAGAGCAGAAAAAAAGGAAATGGTATGTTACAGACAATTTGTGCCATTCGTTTTATTCATGAGTAGGATACTTTGATCAAATTTCTTTATTGTTCTATTGTGTATCCAAAGACAAAGAATATTTCAAGCCTTATTGGACAGTAATTAAACATATTCCAGAATTGGCATGTTTTGTAGAAATCATTAAGCAGTTAATCTCTGTATTTGTGAAAGATGTACTTTACGGTATGTGGGGATAAATCCGGTAAAATTAGCAAGACTAATATGTGTCTGCTTTTATTGAGAGACAAGACCTGGTCATGAGTTGAGCAGCACAAACATGTTTGACCCTAGCTTTATTTTGTCTGTATTCTCTATGGCCTCATGGGAAACGTGGGAGTTCACTAGTTTGCCTGCCTGTATTGGGAGTTTGATGGTATGGGTCTTGAGGTAAAGATCTTTCACGACTTCAAGCACAGTGAAGCCTTTGGCTCACTTATAAGCAGGCCTACACGTACACATTTATATATAATCAATATGAAATGAACAAGAAATTACAGAAACTATACTCATAGGCTGATGCAAGAAGAGTCTTGTCTGCACACAGTCAAATAATGAGGGTAGTCCCCATGGAGAAAGCGAGGGTAGGAAGAAACTGCAGGAGTGACAAGCCAAGCCTATTCAGAGTCGTTCAGCTGAATCATTCAGAACAGAGCTAGCTGATGCTGTGGCAGGGAAAAGTAACTTCTTTAATCTCATCACAGCTCTGTTAATCAAAATGTAAAAACTGTCTGTTCTTCAGCTTTTGTGAAATCAGAAATTATTTTTTAAAAATTAAGAGTTTGGAACAGGAATATAGAAAAAAAATGCTATAATTATTTTGGTAAAACAAATGAAGCTTTTTGGAGTCATACATTTTTAGTGCAAATAGTTTGGAAGCTGTCAAGAGTGTCCTGAAAGTGTAAAATGTTGTTTCCTATCTGCAGTTGAACCATCCTCCCAGCAAGCATTTTGTAAAATACTTGAATAGAAAATAGACGTGAACACAGTTCAAGTCAATTTGCTTTAAACATTCAAACACCTTTGTTATCATTTTCACCACTTAATGCCTTTTACTTGTCTTATGTAGGTATGTTAAATGTAATTTCATAGAATCATAGAATCATTAAGGTTGGAAAAGACCTCTAAGATCATCAAGTCCAACCATCAACTAACACCACCATGACTCCTAAACTAGGCCCTGGAGTGCCACGTCTACACCTTTTTTGAACGCCTGCAGGGTTGACGACTCCACCACCTCTCTGGGGAGCCTGTTCCAATGCCTAACCACTCTTTCGGTAAAGAAATTCTTCCTGATGTCCAATCTAAACCTCCCCTGACGCAACTTCAGGCCATTTACTGTCGTCCTATCACTAGTTTCTTGGGAGAAGAGTCCAACACCCGCTTCACTACAACCTCCCTTCAGGTAGTTGTAGAGAGCTATAAGGTCTCCCCTCAGCCTCCTCTTCTCCAAACTAAACAATCCCAGTTCTCTCAGCCACTCCTCATAAGTCTTGTTTTGTAGTCCCTTCACCAGCCTTGTTGCCCTTCTCTGGACACGCTCCAGCACCTCAATGTCCTTCTTGTAGTGAGGGGCCCAAAACTGAACACAGTATTCGAGGTGCAGCCTCACCAGTGCCGAGTACAGGGGCACGATCACTTCCCTACTCCTCCTGGCCACACTATTCCTGATACAAGCCAGGATGCTGTTGGCCTTCTTGGCCACCTGGGCACACTGCCGGCTCATGTTCAGCCGGCTGTCAACGAGCACCCCCAGGTCCTTTTCTGCCGGGCAGCTTTCCAGCCACTCTTCCCCAAGCCTGTAGCGTTGCATGGGGTGGTTGTGACCAAAGTGCAGGACCCGGCACTTGGCCTTGTATCTTAGTATCTTCTTAAAAATGGAGTCTAGGTAGGATATTTTGCAACATTTTAGTCTTTGAAAATTGTGATGTAGCTTTGATTCTCACTTTTGTGCTTTCTGTACTCTTCAATGCAGGACATCAACTGTTTCAGTATTACAAAATGACTGATTTAGGTCAGAATTGCTCTAAAGTACAAATGATATCAAAAGAATGAACAAACCCACTCGTGATCTCATTTTTGCTATACAGTAACCGTATGTACAGCAATGAAAATACTGTTATGGAACTCTGAACTGGGGTGTGCAGTTTGCAAAGAGTAGCTGAAGCTCCCTGCAACGATGTGTCCGGTTTGCCAGATGACCAAAGACCAACTTCATTTGTATAAAATGAGAAACATTGCTGTTTGCCAGCCTGTTATTATTCGGTGCTATGTCTTGATCCAAGTAAAAGTGGTTCTCTGTGACCTATAGTCTCCAAAAGCTCTAGAAACATGCATAAATAAGGGGTAAGAATGGCATGGTAGAATTACAACAGCTGTGTTCATTTCTCACTTACATCAATTTGTGATCAGATTTCTGAACTGACTGTGTTGAGGAAAATTTCAGTTCCGTATGAGATCACATGAGCTGTATTGGTAGCAAGGTCAACCTGTGCATCTCTTTGAGGTTTTTCTTTGTATTTTACCTCTCAGGTTGGTACAAGAGGATGTGGGAATGGACATCTCCTTTGCTCAGGGTGTACTAAGCCCCAGTCCTACAGAGATGAGACCCGGTGAGAGAAGCTCTTACTCATTTTCTTAATTACATCTTATTCCCTTGGCATTTAATTATGCAGTGAGAAGGATGTTTCTGTGCTGGTAAAGAATCAGTTCAGTGTCAAAAAGAAAAAGTGTTATGTTCACTTTATTTAGTCATTTTCTTCTTCACTTGAGAAATTATAACTGTAGTGAGCCATTTTTTCTCATGCATTGTTGTAATCACTCATTTATTCCTTGTGAATTTTAAGTAGTCTCTATTATTTATCTTATATTTGGCTACTGTCTAAGTGAACTAAGTTAGCATTAGGATATTTCAGACAGAACAGCTTGAAATGTGCCACACAATGCAGTGGCAAGGGGCAAAGCCATACCTAGCTCTTGTCTTGTGGAAAACTACTTTTATTTAAGACTAAGAGACTCAGAGGTCTTTTTATTTCTGTTACTGTATTGAATAAGATATTGTATAGTTAAAACTAAAGACATAGCTACTTGCAAATCAGCACCATTCAAATAGCACCAAGTGCGTAATAAAACAAATATTTACAGGGGATTTTCACTCATATGAGTTTTTCCAGAATTCAGCAATGTCTTGGTTCATAACTCCAATGATTTGTATATTGCTCTTTAAATTCTTAAACATTGTGGGTCAGAGCATGTCTAAGGCTTGGTTTTCATCTGATGATTGCAAAAAGTGAATCTGGATTTTGCATCCTTTAAAAGCTCCCAGCTACATCTGCCATTCCTGTAGATGCTTGTTTTATTTCTTTAAACGTTAATGTTGATATTTGCGGTTTATGTTAGGTGGTCTTAAATGGCTTGATGTTACTAAAATTGATCTGTCCCAGTGTGTTTGAAGGTGATTGTTAAGTATCTGGGAGATGAATTGTATGCGAAGGAGATAAAGGGTTTTTTTCTTCCTCTTTTTTCAGAACCTCCCAATTCTCTTGATCTTAACGGTTCCCATCCCAGAAGGATAAAGCTCACTGCTCCAAATATCAATCTCTCTTTGGACCAGAGTGAAGGGTCTGTACTTTCTGATGATAATTTGGATACGCCGGATGAAATTGACATCAATGTAGATGACCTTGACACTCCTGATGAAGCAGACTCTTTTGAATACACTGGACAAGGTAATGTTCAAGATTGAAAATGCAGAGTTCATCTCTGTTTCTTTCTTTACTGCTTACGTGATCAGTCTCGTGTATGTCAGGCTATGAATACGGTTAAAGCATTTGAGAGTTAATGCTAGGTGTCCAGATATTTTTACTGTCTGCTGGTTTTTAACCTTTCTTTCCCTGTGTAAAGTAATACATTTCTATTTATGCAGAGTGCAGAAAGACGTGGTACAGCTGATCAAATAAAATAAGAAGAGCTACCTAGAAAGAATCAAATTCAAAGTCCTGTCTTTGTCCAGTACCAAAGGACTTGTCTGAAAAGAGTTGTTCAAGAAGGAGAAAGCAGTTGCTCTCCATTGTAGAGAATGCTATAGCTAACTGCACCTTTGTGCAGCTCTGGCCAGCTCTCGATTACAGTTACATCAGTAGAACTTAGGGATATAACCTTGTGCAAAATGTGTTGGCTGACATAAGCCACCAGTTTAAATATGCTTTCTCAGCAGGGCTAGTTGTACAGTATAGATACACCCTGAAGTGTGCAATGGATACTTCACTCTCCTTCACATACTAATGATTTTCTCTCATGTGGTGTGTTTTACACTGTCTTACTCACTTTACTTACCCTCATGATGCATGAAATAGGGTGTTAACACTCATTCTTTGTTAGTACCTTAAGAACCATATTCACTAATGTAAATACATAAAGATCATAAGCTATTTGAGGGGAAAATGCGTATGACCATTTTACAATCTACAACAGAAAGAAACTTTAAAAACGGATCAATTTAAGCTGAATTTTCCCTTGCATTTAAATTCTTTATTGCTAGTGAGGTCAGTATAATTTAAAAATTGTATGGTCTTTTGAGCATACAAGAACAGTTGCATCCGTTTAAGTGATATTGCCAAAGAGGCATTACTGTGTACTCAATCATGCATGAGCGTCTCTAATGTCACTTCTCATTAGAAGGCCGATTTCCTTATGGGTAGATGCAGAGCATAGTGATGAGTTGCTTGCTGGTTAGAATATTTTGTA
>WAAD01035292.1:12643-52809 GCA_013389945.1 Fregata magnificens
GGGATCCTGGCCTGCATCAAAAGGAGGGTGGCCAGCAGGTCGAGGGAGGTTATCCTCCCCCTCTACTCTGCCCTGGTGAGGCCACATCTGGAGTACTGTGTCCAGTTCTGGGCTCCCCAGTTCAAGAAGGACAGGGAACTGCTGGAGCAAGTCCAGCGGAGAGCCACAAAGCTGATCAGGGGACTGGAGCACCTCTCTTATGAGGAAAGGCTGAGACACCTGGGTCTGTTCAGCCTAGACAAGAGAAGACTGAGGGGGGACCTTGTTACTGCTTACAGATATCTGAAGGGTGGGTGTCAAGAGGATGGGGCCAGACTCTTCTCAGTGGTGCTCAATGACAGGACAAGGGGCAATGGGCACAAATAGGAACACAAGAAGTTCCATGTGAATATGAGGAAAAACTTCTTCACTGTGAGGGTGACAGAGTATTGGAACAGGCTGCCCAGAGAGGTTGTGGAATCCCTTTCTCTGGAAATATTCAAAACCCACCTGGACGCAGTCCTGTGCACCCTGCTCTAGGCGTACCTGCTCAAGCAGGGGGGTTGGACAAGATGATCTCCAGAGGTCCCTTCCAACCCCAACCATTCTGTGATATGCCTTAGTGAATTTAAATTGAGATTTGATTGTGGGACTCATCAAGACAAAGCTTCAGTGCAGCTCCCCAAAAATCTGACAAGCTTTTATCTACTGATTACAGCCATTAATATAAAGGCCAGTTAGGAAGTCCAGTATACCCTAAGGTTAACATTTGAATGAAGATGTCTATTTCCCCCCCACACCTCCCCAGCTAACTTGATTCCTTAGCTAATGTCTTTTAATTTATTGGAAAGGAATTAAGCAATTCTGAATGTCACCGGGAAAAATTTTGTCTTTAGAAAAGGCTGCAGAGAACATCTCTGGCTGAGCAGCACCATGGTGGTACTGGTATCTTTGGTGGGTGCTGGCAAATCTGCACACCTTAACATAGTTCACAGAAGCAGACACTGTGCTAATTTCGGTTAATTTAAATAAAGCAATGGCTTGGAAGAGGACAAGATGTCATGCCAGAAAGCATAGGATAAGATGTTACTGCCAGGCATCCAAAAATCCATCAATCAGGTAAGAACAAGATTTTAACGTAATTACTGACTTCTCATTTTTCTATTCTTGTGGAATAGCTGGAGAGGGGAAAACAGAACCCTCTGCTTAAGAAAAGATTACATTACTACAATGCAGATAAAGGAAAACATAAAAGATTAAAAATATAACTAGTAAATTCAAGCTACTTTTACATATTCCAATTTCTAAGAAAAAACCTAAATCTGCTGAGTTCATGAGAACATTTTAACCATGTGATGCTTTAGTATAAAGGCATGGAAAGTCTATTTGAACTCTAGATGAACCAGCTGCAGGTTTTCAGATTAACGTACAGAGTTTTTAATTTTTGTCTTTATCTTCTATTCTGCTGCTCACTCCAGGTAGAATCAATCCCAGCTTTTTATTCCTGGGACACAACACATTAAGCTCTGCCTCTTTATAGCTTTAAGATAACTTCCACGTACTGCAATTGATCATAAAATGACCAGATAATGACTAACATTTCTCATTCTACTAGCTCATTCATGCACCGAATATAGCTAATGCCTCTTTTAGTTGTCTTAAGGTTTGAGTTTAATTGTCATGACAATCATAGTGCTTTGATGCTGCTTAATATGTTCAAGCACTTCTGTGTCTGAAATATATTTGGTTAACATAATTAATAACTTGGGGGGGGCAGGATGAGAGACTTCTTTTCAAGAGAACATGACCCAGATCTCTGAAAGACCACTTAAGAATGCCAGCTGGAAATCTTTGGAAGGCAAAATAAGACTGAGTGATTTTCTTCAGCTTCGATATCTTTGTTATTTTATCGCCTCAATCTCCTCATTTAAGCAAAAATGAGGTTCATTCCAGTTCAGGTATTTCTTCACACCTCTTCATTCACTCATATAATCATTCCTCTCACTATCATGAGGTTGCTTTTGGTCACTGAGTACATTAACAGATTTCATCTGCACCTTTTTCCTTCTCACCCTTAATATTTATTTAGATGCATCTCCTGACATATAACTACAATGAATTCTACAGCAGCGCAGACAATATAGCTGTAAACTTCAGGGAATGAGACAGCCATGTAAACTGCTGGAAACACCCTTATTTCAAAACCTTCTGGCAAGAGGTTGCAGCTACAGTTTCACACTTCATTTCTTTTAACATGTCCCCAGAACCACTGCTGAGCGTATCTAGTAACAGTATTTGAAACCTCACATCCCAGCCACCTCCGAGGCTCTATTACACTCTCTACTGTTTGCATGAAAAAGAATCTTTTTTTTTTTTTCCCCTGGAAACAAGTATTCAGTGTTTGTATGAACACAGCTCTTTTGCTCAAAAGAGTGGAATGAATGACCAGCAAAATGTGCGTTAACACCAGAAAAAGAGAGAACTAGAAGTTAGGCTCTTGAGAGTTAGGAGGTCACTGATTAAATTCTTTATACAGCAGGATCCATTTTTTTCCTCATTTTTTATGTATAAAGAGTCTAATACTAAAAATATCAGTTTCTGGCTATATTGTAATAATATCCTGATTTATGCTTTCTTTCACCCCTTATTACCATGTCTTCCAAGGTTTTTTGGGGTTTTTTGTTGTTGTTGTTGTTGTTGTTTTTTGTTTGGTTTTGGGGGGTTTTTTGGTTTTTTTTAAAAAGATGACATTTTCCTGTTCTTTCTGCTCATGCATCTCTGATTTGCTTACTCGCATTCCCCTCCAATATGGTAACTCCCACATCCTCCTTTATTTCATACAAGTACAATGGGATCATATATACACACATGAATTTATATCATCTTAATTTTTCTATTTTATTTCACTTGTTGAAACATACAATTTAAATTTATTTTTAAAGAGTGAAATAAGTCCCTATTCTCTTCTTATAGAGCATTTTCTAGTCATTCATTTCCACCTGAAGTGATCAATGATCAATTTATTGATTCTACAGTGTTGAGGGGTTTACCTATGTGTATGTAAGTACTCTTTCCCAACCCCAACTAGGAAAAGTCCTAGCAAAAACAGGAGTATCTTTTTAAATCTCTGTGGTACAAGAGGCAGGGAGGGGTAATATGACTCCATTGCTACAGCAATAAATAACAAGGAATAAACATATTTCCCTTGAGCAAACATGGTATGACTTAAGTGCAGAAGCCAAAGGAGGAATATTAGAATGAATACAGACTAGTTAATTGAGGATAATCATACCAGGAAAAAAAGACTTCTTGAACTTTGCAGTAGGCTGATGACAATTTGAAGAGACAGTGAGTATAAAACTTACTTAGAAGAGAGGAGAATGAATCATCTGAAATTTGCAGTGGATTTAGTGAAGTGCATAGTCCCATGGGCTGAAGAGATGTAAAGAAAGATAGCAAGGTTGACTGTGAAAATGAAAGAACTGGACACTGAAGAGTGCCATGGGAATATTGAGGCAAATTCTTTTAGCAACTACTAAAGAATAGAAAGGAAAAAAAACCAACACAAACTGAAGTGTATCCTCAAGCCTGTCACTTCATTTACATTTTTGACCTGGTTCTGAAGAAAGAAAAAACCAAACCAACCAATGAAACAAAAAAACCCCAGTAAACCCCCTGAAAACCACAAACCAAAACTGATTGAGAATAGTCTGAATGAACAGCCAAAACATCACAGCATCTCTTTCAAGTTTAGATTCTGGAAAAATGGAAAGAGTCTTCCCATTAGCAAAGGGGAAAAAAAAAAAAAAAGTAACTGTCATTACGTGAGGGAGACAACCCCTCCCTGATAATGTCTGTTCTGTATTCAAACAGTTGGATTCCTTCTCTCAGATGCAAAGATACATATTGCTTTAAACTTTACTCAGAAATCAAGCATCAGCTACACTGTGCAAGATTTCAGACAATGTGCAGTTATCCGGGACAAGCACCCATCAATGTGCATGATCTCATTCATAAAATCTGTTAAATTACACCTTCAGAAAACTGTGCCCTCTGTGCTGCCACCTCCCTGTTTCCACATGGATGCCAGCTTCTCCTCTTCCTCCTCCTCCTCTCTCCTGTCCTGCACAAGGCCAAAGATCCCCTTCTCACTGTGCCTATTCCTGCTCTATCTGTGAATCATGTATCTGCTCCCAAGGACGAGACACTAAACGGAGTGCAACTCTCATCCTCTGTCAATGCCACTGCTTTCTTATGCTCAGATGTCCTGTTTTCCTAGACTTCCAAAACAACAGCTGGGAAAAGAAAAGATGCTGCTGTGGAGGGTGCTTCCAGTAAATCATCATTTAAAAATAAATAAATAAATTAAAGCTAATGAATTATTTCTAAACCATGTTTGAAAACTTCAAATTGAAAAGGATTTCAGTGGTTACTATTTTGGCCACTCTTTACTGCATTATATTAATGGAGAAAGAGACTCATGCACTCCTCAGGAGTTCATTCCTTCAGCAGAATTGTAAGCAGGAAATATCAAGCAGGCTCAGAGATGTGGCATCGCTTCAGTCAATGGCATAAGGAAAGCAGCTACTTCACTGCTGTGCAGTTCCAGTGTCCACTCTTCAAAGGAAACGTTAAAAACCCAGAACAGATCTACAGAAATTATTGAGTCTGGGAAACGAGCTTTATATAATGAGAGACTGAAGAGCTTCAATCTACTTTGTCTGTAGAATAGAAGGTTAAGTCTAATGAAAATTTAAACAAGCATAAAACTTCTAATAGACAACTCTTTCAGTGAGCAGAAAAAAAGCGCAAAGGGAGGTCTGCTAGCCAGAATCTAAACCAAAACAATCAGAAAACAAATAAAACACATTTCTTAAACTAGTGAAAACAACTGAACTTATTAGAGTGATTTCCCTTGGGATGTGGTGGTTCAGATTAAATATTTACAAGTCCCCATAGGAGAGTTTTCTAAAAGATATGCAATACCTGAAAGACCTCATAAGCTTACTCTGAAAATAAAAATGTGATATTCTATGACTTGTGTTACATAATGAGTCAAAATATTCTGGCCTTAAATCTTTGACTCTTTGAATTTCATGAACACTTGTGTAGTTTTGAAAAAACATTTGCAAAGGTAACAAAGCAACAACATAAACCTGAAAATAAATCTGAGCAGAAAACCAAGTACATTCTCAGCAGTGCTCCGTCATTGTGAGGAGGTGACTGCATGAGTATGGGGAAGTACACACAAGGTTTCATGGAAATTTCCATCTCATCTGCACAAGAGGTTCATACAGCTTGACCAGAGAAGTCAAAAAAAGGAAGGATATACACTGAATAACCCAAAACTGAGAAGAAAGCAAATGGAACTATCAGTTGCTTCTGTATGATTAGACAATACTATGACTCCAGAAAGGATCTATCCCAAGGAAAGAAAGCTAAGTTGTATAGACTTATTGTCTTAATTCCTCCCTCACTCTGAAGTCTGCCTTTTCTAATACTTACAATAATGTATTTTTTAAAATAACCAGTAGAAAAACTCAGATACTCTGAAAACTCCAAGTTAAAAACATTTAAAAGAAATATCTACATTGGTAGTCAGACACTATCCTACAAGAACTGTATCATATGGTTTGAATTACATAAATCATACCAAAACCAGTTTATATAATCAACTAAATTTGCATTTTACACATATTACAATGAAAATAAGTTTACAGAATAACTGTTAAAAAACTTTTCTTTGTTTCCAATTTTATAATTCACTACTGCAAATGAATTTGTGATGTTTATCTGACACTGTCTTTGATGTTTCATATCTTAGTTTCTTTTCTTCCTTTTTTATTTTTTTTATCCAACCTATCCCTTATTCCCATTGCAATAAATAGTCACTTTGATTTACAATTCCCTTCAGCCAACCGAACAGGATTTTATATATATATATATATATATAAAAATATATAAAAAGTCAAAAAATAAAAAAAATGAAATGAAAGTTCATATTTTGTAGATTTTTTTGTAAGATGAGGGTTTGAACTTTCCTTTTTTTCTATTTATAATTGTATTTACAATTTTATTGTGACATTGTCAGTGGAAAGATAAAATAAGCTGCAAATATAGCCTTTTAAGATATAATCAGCCATTTGTTGTAGTTTTCTACATAAATAATAGGACTGGAGAGTTAAAAGGACAAGTTATACTATGGAGATTTAAAAAACAAGATTGAACATCATTCCGTCTTTAGATAGATACTCCTTCTTTCTCCATCTTAAAAGACTTTCCAAAGGTCTATATACGTACTCAGGTGTCTGATGTCTCAGACTCATCAGACATCCAGTGCCTATTTCTGTCACAGCCTGCACTTTAACTAACTTGAATGTCTATTATTAGTTCTCTAATTAATACATTTCATATAATCTGTTTACAGTTACAAACAAAATGGTCAAGCTCCCCTTAAAGTTGCCCAATTTCTTTTTAGCCTCTCCTAAAAGCAGCTGAAAGTCACGTTAGTCTGAAAATTAAAATTACCATATCCTGCAGGTTCATTAAATTTATCTGATACTATTTTTAGGGATTACACTACATGGAAAGTGATAATTCTGTACTTTTGCTTTCAATATGTGCATATAACGAATGAAGACTTAATAAAATTAGAATTTATCATTTTTCACGGCAGTGGTTATAAAATCTTTAACATCACTTCTTTCTTTTGTGCAATTCTCTGGACTTGACTCTCCCCATCTACTCACCTCTACAGCAGAGCACCCTCACTTTCACCCCATCCTCACCTCTCAGTCACTCCTCCCATGTAATCATTAATGGTCTATCACCTTCTTCCCTTCCCCCACTTTAAAGTGGCTCTAAAACAGTGCTGTCCCCCTAGGGATTTGGTAAAACAGCAGGCAGAGCTCTCCCTAGCGCTGCAAGTGAGCCAGGGTGGCCACTGCCCTGTAAGGGACTTGGCCAGGCAGGGGGCAGGAGAGTCCCAAAAGCCCTTCCTAATTCACATGTTCTTACTCTCACAGACCGGCTTACCCCAAAAGTTCCCTTGCCACAGGTGAAGTTGTAACGTACATTTTGTTAACTGCAATGCCAGGATCCTTTCCTGCGCCTCCAAAGATGCCTCTCTGCAGTCCCCATCAACTTCACATGAGCGTTACTTTTCCCACACCTCCCAGAGCTGCTGCAGCATGGAGAAGAGGGCAAAAGAGCTACAAGAGAGGGAAAGGAGAGGAACTAGGGCTGGGTGAGGTGTTTTGGAGAACCACTGCCTTGTAGGGTAGGACGTGTTTGTAATTCAGAAAGTGAAGGTCACCTCCTGAAAATCCATTGTGCCACTTCCGCAATATCAAACTCATGAAAATGGTTAAGAACTCATTAGGAGCAATCCAGAATTATTCCCTACAAGAAGGAATTCATTCTAAAGAGGGGCTTTTTTAGTTTAACAGTATATTTTCTTTTTATACACTGCTGCAGTTAGGAAGGTGACATTCCATTGCACACTTCCAAACTCCCCCATTACACTTGAGTGACATGGTACCCCCTACCTCTCATTTGGACTCTAAGGCTCAGTGTCTGCAAGTTCTTAGCACAATATTCCCTTCCCCGTCCCCTCCATTTGCCTGACAGAGACTAAGATCAGAAAAGACAGCTTGGTCTATCATTTCCAGACAGAGAAAGAAATGGGCAAAAACAGTCCATCTGGATAGAGGTGAGATGTTTAGTTTATATAGAGAGAAATGCCAGCTCTCCATACAGGAGCAGATTATCCTTTTTTTTTTTTTTCATGGTTTCCTGCTGCCTTGATGCTGAATAATCTGTAGCCAACTGTGTTCATCAGTCTGTGCTCATCAGGCTGACATGCCCTTCTCTGCAGGTGGTCATTCCAGCAAACATCATCCAACTATTTTGGAAAGGCAATAATATTAAGAAAGCACTGGCAAGGAGTCTTTTGGTACTAGCAGATTTTGATCATGACAATGCTTATTAAATCTGATACACTGGATGAATACACAATTTTTTTTTTTTACTCATCTAAGGAACTGTATTATCGTGCATATAAATATTCAAGTTCTGATAGTAACCTTTACCAAGTGCTTGGGCTATGGTGAAAGAGATAAAATAATTGTACATAAAAACTTTGAAAGTACTGGGCTACTCGAATGAATAGACCCGTGATTTAAATTATAAGAACACTGGGTCTGTTCATCACATACAGGTAGAGCGAGTTGAGTATTTTGGCCACCAGCCACAGCATGTCTGGCAATGCAGAAATATAAACTGTATTAAAATGTGATTTATATAATTGACAGTGATTAATTTTAATCAGTTTTAACAACTGTAGCATTAGAAAGTTAAATTCCATATCTTTATTACCAATGTAAGTGGGTATCTGATTATTATAGTAATTAAAAAAAAAAAAAAAAAAAAAAAAAAAAAAAAAAACAACCACAACTCATATCTCCTGAAGGACATGAGCCAGAAAACAAGAGGGAAGACATCCAGGCTCCATTTAGACATTAAAAAATGCCTACATGATACAAAGTAATGATATCTGTAACTGATTTTAGATATGTAATTCCCAGCTATTACTGGAAGAAAAATTAATCTTTTCGACAATCTAACATTTAGTTTTATCTAAAAAATTTTCCTAATATGCAAGGCACATTTGAATAAATATCTTGTCAATGCTCTTCATGTTTTTTCGTTATCAAGTCATCCTGTGTTTACTTCATTGGGGGATAACAGAACATGGAGGTCTAACTCGCATGGCGTCTACCCAGCGACAGGTACTGTTAGCACTTCATGAGAGAAGATTCTTCCTCTGAGGAATTACAAATCCAAACAAAAAGGGCAGCTGAGGAAAGAAAAAAAAAATCAGAGTAAAGTTATTGGCTCTTCAGAGTCAAACTAAAAACCATAGGACATCTTAAGATCCTTCCAATACTTCAGGTTTCTGTCCCACCTCTGGCTTCTGGCAAGTCTTACAGGATCATATTTGTTGGCATACTGAGGTCTGATGTTGCAAATAGATGCTCCATGACAATTTCAGAACTTTGTAGTCTACTCAATAAAACTGTTAAGCAACTAGATACTTTTAATACTTTTCTAAAAGAAAATAATAATCTGATTCTGGATGTCTGTGCCCCCATTCCCCATCTAAATCATTAAGAGCATTTTTTCACAGGGGTATTGCAAGGACAAAACACTTTAAAGTGGGTAAATTGTCCAGATTCTACATGAACAGAAGCAACACACTCTTGTTTTAAACAGATCATTAAGAAATACATTCAAATGCTCAGAAGCTCCTTACATTCTATCATCATTAAGATCCAAACATCTGAAACCTACTTAATCCAAGTGACAGATAGCTTTGGCACGTTTGCTTGTCTCTCCTGCTCTCTTCCCCTCCCCAGGCAAGCAAGGGTATTTGTAAGTGCAAACAGGTTCACTGGAAGCTGCTGCTTGGTGGGCAAGGCTTAAGTAAAAGCAGCAGTTGGCAAGGAGATTTGCACATGGAAGCACGTAAGGGAAAAAAAAAAAATAATTTTTACAAAGTTGTTTGGCTCTTCATGTAGAAGTGAGCAAAGGGCCATTAGTGGACATGACTTAAACATTTTGGTTTTATTTTCCCAGGTTACTGGATGGAGACTTGAGATGATTCTTGTTAGTCAGGCTTAGAAACACCAGACCTACCCAGTACCATTAAAGGTGTGAAAGAGATGTTACATGAATATTCACTTTTAGATATCGAAAGGAGTACTCAAAGTCTGCCTAAGTAAGTAGTTCTGGCAGGGGGACAGACATTGGCCCTCTTTCTTTGGGATTCAGAGCAAAAATCTCAACATGTTTTAGGATGTTGCTGCAGTCTTCTGTAATAGAAGACAACCATATAAGGAACAATGCATACGCGTACATAGTTTTGTCTTCTCTGCCTTGTCTATCAACTATATCTCCACATAGCCCATCAAAAAGTTGGATACGTCTCTCCTTTTGTACAATGATACGTTTTACAAAATGTTTCAGCTGTACCTATGTTATTCTTGGGCTGGGGCAATGTGCTGTGCTGTACTCAGAGATGTTTTAAAATTGAGTAAAAGAAGTATTTTCCCTTACAGAAAGTTCCTTATATCAGATCTAATCTGGAACATCAGCAAGTGTTGCCATAAGCTACTGTACAGCACTGCATGGGCTGCTATGAAGAAAGTAAACTCTATCCCAGCCAGACTCGTACAGCTGCACAACTCGTCCACTGCATTTCCCTTCTGGCATTGCTTGTTGCCATTTCACTCCCTGGCCTGTCTTAGAACAGCCCCAGAATTTTACCCAGGGATGGGTTTGCAACCCCACAGTACTAAGAGACAATCAAAATAACACCATCTATTCAATTTAAAAACCAGATACTAGCTAGATTTCAGTTATTAAATTAAAATCAAACAACATCAAAATCTTTAATATCCATGGACTGGATAGACTAAAACCATTTGCACTGTGTGACAAAATCTATTCCCTTATATTGTTTACTGCCAGCATGAAGGAATTTAGTATCTATAGTGAGTGACTTATTAAAAATATTACCAGTGATTCTTTTTAAAAAAATCAATTCTTGCTGATAATTTCAAAAAAACACTAATTAAAAAGCTATACTGACAAAATAAAGCTAGTCTAATAGGTTCCTGGAAGAATCAATCACTATAATCATCTGCTGCCATAAACTCTATGGGAAGATTACAAATGTGATGCTTCAAAGGAGGGGAAAATTCTTTTAAAATATAATTCGAATTTTACTTCTGAAATATCATGACCATCATGATCCATCACCCACAATCACTGCTTGGACTTATAATAAATCAAAGCTATGATTCAATGGTTACAATCAATCATGTGAGAGCAAATGGTGGGAACAGTACTGCCATGTCCAGTACATGCATTTCAGATTACATATGATAGAGCACGTTAGTAAATGGCAAACAAAAAACTGAGAGTAAATGCACAGGACTAATAAAACCTTATAAAACAACTAATTAAAGCAAACAAACCAAAAAAGACAGAAAACCACTACAGAGATTCAGTTGAAGCAAAGCATGGGTGCATGGGAGAGAATGATTTTTTTTTTACACATTGGAAATTAAAAGCTTACTCAAAAGAGGTGTTATATGCCACTCTATCAGAGGAAGTAAATGACCTTGGAATAAGTTTAAGCTGTGAAAGTTATTCAGGTAGAAAGATGACCAGTTACCAGAACATAATTGGGGGCTGTTTTGCAGGAGCCTCAGAAAGCAAGGGTTCTGGGGATGGAATTTATACAGGAACCAAGATATTTGCCCATTTTTCAAATTGTAAGAAAGATCCACTCCAGGCTACTCATACTTACAAACAAGAATTCAGTTAAAAATCAGTCCACATCAGGTCTGCAATACAGTTTTAGTCTAAGAAAAGCCTATCCCAAAAGAAAATCTCACTGTGGATGACCAAAAAAATCCAGAAGTATAAGTAACATCACATTAGATAATTTGCTAAGCTATTCCAGACAGAGATTTTTTTTTTCCTATATTTGTACATCTACAACCATTTATCTCACTACCAGAAAGCATTCCGACAGTCTTAGTTGCTCTAAGAAATCATCAACCTTTTAATTCTTATTGGATAGCTACAAAAGACAAATTGCTTGAGTCAAATACCTTATGCAAAGGGGCTTTACCAGGACGGATGATTTTATACTTGCACTTTCAAAAAATAAATCTAAATTGAATAATTGGAACAAATCTTCACAGTTTGCTCATATAGTTCATGCAATCTATCTGAAGTCTTATACTTCCATGCAATAAATTGTGAGAAACAAATCATGAAGCACCATTTCAGAGCAAAATAGTATGTAGCCTAGCCGTCATTCACCATACAGGCTGAAATTTTAATACAGAAATTGCTTTCATTTCCTGTGAGGAATTAGAATGGCTTTTCTCCAGTAAACTGTAGATGTCTATTAAACAAAGTTACGGTGAGAAACAGAAGACGAACATTTAAATCCGCTGTCAAGAGTTTTCATTTTGATTATAGCAATTTCCAGTTTAAAGGAAATGAATATCCAGGAAAGCATTTAAAATTAATCCTTCCCTTCTGAAGTAGCACTAAAATTCAGTTAGGAGTGAAATATGATTATTTCATTTCAAATCTTGTCATCTAGAATAAAAAAGATTCAATTGTGTATTCATTTGGCAGTAGCTCACTAGGCAGAGTAAGGTGTCAAAGTCTTTAACAGAGTTCTAAAATTCCAATTTCAGCTTTGCTGCTTTCCTTCATAAACTATAGATCAGTGATAATTATGGTGCCAGCCTCGTTGTTCTACATTTTCTTTCTTCAAATTCCAAGTATAAATATCAGTGAGGAGCACTACTGTATTTTAAGGTAGAAAGGAATTGCAAACCTTCTGTCTGCATAAAGGTCATCTTACCTCTTCCTTTTCTAATGCAAAATGAGACATTTGAGCACAGACAAAATACACAGTTAAACATAACGAGAAGGTTAAATGCCATTTCAAGTCTGTCTCCAATTACTGCACACAATAAGCATTAATATTAATAGGAGTTCAGGGAATCCAACAAAACAATGACTTGAGCCTGGGCCTCCCATCATCTTGGGAAGGGTTGTCCTGGAAAAATTGTACTTGTCATTTTGACTAGAATATGACTGTAAGAAAACTTGTTATCGAAAGTGATACATGCTCAAAAAAATTACTTTAAGCAAATTGGCATGTTCTAATAAGACATTTTACTTCAGACAAGCCTTAATATCTCTGACCTGCCCTAATGTTAATCGTTCCTCCAGTGTCTTTCCCATGTGGTCTTTCCTTCCTTCCCTCTTGTCTGGCTGAACCACAGAAGCAGAGTTCCGTTCTTTTTCCTCAGATACTTTAATATCTATACACTGGGTCAGTCAAAAAGTTGTTGCTCCTTTCTTCATAATATTTTTACTGTCTGCTGTTTCCTCTCCATCCTGTCAACACTGAGATACAGGTCTCTTATTTTTGACATTGAATATGTACTCTTTTGAGCTTTCCTAACAGCCACCGCAACTTTTCCAGTTCACACAAAATGCTAGTTATCTTCCTGCTCAATTGTTCAGACTGTACCACCCTTGTCAGAAAACTTTCAGCAGCACAACTGATAGTCTACTAGTGCAAGCTCAGAGCAGCGTCCTTCCTCATGCTGTTCCCTCCCCATTGTCCACTCTACTCTTTTACAGATTACATGTTACCCTGAGCGTGCTTCACCAAAACCACCAGTTTTATCCACCAACTTGCAAGTTCCTAATATCTACCCACCTGTACCTTTTGCTGCACTTTCAGGAACTTCAACTAGAATTTTGTCCTATCAGGCCACAACAGTTTTCTGACATGAGCCTTCCTTACAAAAAAGCCAGCATCCACCATGAAGCCTATGAGAAATGCCATCATTAATTACAGAGCCAGATGCGCATGAAATGAGAAAATTAATACATTCTCATATATTTCATTTATTTATATCCATACACACACATGCTCTTTCTCCCCACATTTTTATGTTACTTTAAAAAGTTCAAAAGGAAGTCTGATAACCGTTACTAAACGTCTGGGAACTCGGCAGAAATTTGAGTTGAACAAAAGCTACTGCCACACCTAATGACTCAGATTTCAGTTGTTGTCAATGGGTACCATTTCCCTTCCTACACGTAGCACTAAATAGAAAGATACCTGAACTATCTTGGATCCCAGAAACAGCCCAGCACACTCCCCTCAGCTTTTGCCATTCTTGGCAGTGCAAAGATCTCAATGGTTTGCACCACAGTGTTTAGACCTGCCCTCAGCAAGGTGTAAACTCAGTAATGACACACTCAAGAGTGCATCCAATTCTAAGACTCAGTGAAGTTTGTGTGAAGGTGGCACAAAGCTTATTTAAATAATCAAAGCTGCCTTAAAACCACCAAGTGAAGTGATTCTGTGAGATCCTAGTTTTTCAAAGCTTACACATACTCACTTTGAAAAATAATATAGCAATATGAAAAATAAAGTCCTCATTTTGAAAACTGTGCTGTACAGTATCAAAAAGATATCTCTCTGCTAAGGGTAAAAAACCTCAAAACCTGTAACCTCCCCTCAGTCAGATGCTTTCATTGGCTTTTCTATTTTAGACGGAACAGGAAAAATAAAGGGTAAACTGGACCACTTGAAAGACCTAACTATTGTCTTTTACCTTACTGACTTTGGCTCAGCATGTAATTTCAAGTGGATTGTTCCTGAAAATGGCCCTATGTTGACAAACTACTGGAAGAAAATCTTCCCCCTAACAGCAGTATAATCAGCATAGCTATAACTAACACAGAGCTGCTCTGTTTCTCAGGTTGCTCTGTAGGCAGCCACAGTTCACAATGACTTCAACCTTACCAAGTAATGAACTCCCTTCTTGCAGAATCAAATATGAATCTATTGGCAATCCCAGTCCAGGAAGGTTGCTACTGACACACTCGGCTCGATGTTTCATTTTTACATTTAATTATTTAATAACAAACGTATGGGTTAATATTCAGAGCTCACCACCGATATGACTGTTTAAGGGCAATAGCAATCATAATAATTAAATCTTACATACTTTTTAATAACGCCCCTTAACAGTTGTTTTTTTAAACTATTTCTCTTTAAAAGCTTTATTAATATGGAAAAGCCTCGCACCATCCAGGAACTCTGCAACTAGCTAATGATTTGAACTGAAGCCCTTATGCCATCCTTGTCACCATGGTATCCAACACAAACTCTATTTGATGTTTCCTTCCTACTTTGCTTATTTCAAGCATGCTGGTCCGGCATTCATGGAGCAAACTCCTTTTGCTGGCTAAAACATATAATCCTGAAGATTTCAATGCTAGCTTGCAAACACTTAGCTCTACAGTTTCCATTGATTTTAATAAGACTTGTACATTCAAAAATGTAGGAAGAGATTTGAAAATTCAGGGCTAACATCACATGTCTGAGCACATCAGCTCTTACTGCTGGCTGCAAAACAGCCCTTAAGCATGTAACAACTTCTCAATAATTGTAGAAACACCCACTCTAAAGTACATGGTCATAAAGATAAATATGACTATCCTAAATGATTCAGTAAATAACAGTAACACAGATAAAATTACATTAACCCTTCAGTGCAACATGTTGCATGGGCTTCCTAAAGAAATTGTTTTACAGCTTCCATCCTTTCTTCCCCATCATTCCACCAGCTCGGGCTCCACATCCTTCAGCCTCTGTCACCTCGTAGGTGCAGACTAATGCTCCCTCAGCATATGGCAGACACACAGAGACTAAATCAATCTTCCCTGTCTTTTTCTCTAAAATCAGGTCAGACCTAATAGAAAAATACCTGGTTTGTACTGTCTACAGTACTGAATCACTCTGCAGTGTCTTTAGAATGGACAATATCATTTCAAGAACGGGGAGATAGCGTTATGCAGTCACCTGTCCCAGCAAACCTACATGCACGACTGCACGCACATGCTCCTGACTCGATGCACTCTCGTTCTCTGTGTGGGACTGTCATGCTTCTGATATGCCGCATGCAGAGAGGGAGCTCAGAAGTATCCCTTCATCTTTATTATTTTTGAGTCCTGTCACATGGTAATCAGGGAAGGCAGAAACCCAGGAGAAAGGAAAAAAGGCAATAAATGCAACTTCTGCCAGATTAATTTCTTTTTAGGCTGGCGGAGAGTTTAAAAAAAAAATTAAACAAGCGTGATTCATTTCCTATTATTCACTGTGAGATCCATTCAATTACTGCTCTAACAGTACACTAGAGCAAGGATAGCTCTCAGACACAGGGAAAGGTCAGTCTGACCTCTACTTCTAAACTCTGCCTAACACTTGCTTCCAGATCATTCTCTTCTAAATGCAACGGCAGAGAACACACACAGAAGTCCATAATGCAACCTGCAGCTGAGGACACACCCTGGTTAAGAGAGGAGCTGTGAATCTTAAAAAAAGAAATTACAGAGGGTATCTGTATAGTATTTGCTGTTGGAAATAAACATGATTTGAGGAGCTTAGCTTCAGATACAAAACAACCTTTCCAGTTTCCTAGCTTACTTAAATACAATGATTTGTTCTGGTCTCTTGTATACAAACTAATTATGCATATGGGTAAGCACTAGCCTCAAAAACATGCAATGGGACTTGTAGTGTGGAGAACTAACAGAAGAAACAAACTAGCAAAATATGCTGTGAATGAGGGGGAAAAAAAGCAATTTAATTTTCTAGTTCCTGGAAGACAAGGACCAAGAGCAGAATAATTCCCCCCATGATCCAGGAAGAAGCAGTTAATGACCTGCTGCACCACCTGGACACTCACAAGTCTATGGGGCCAGATGGGATCCACCCAAGGGTACTGAGAGAGCTGGCAGAGGAGCTTGCCAAGCCACTCTCCATCATTTATCAGCAGTCCTGGTCAACAGGGGAGGTCCCAGACAACTGGAAGCTTGCCAATGTGATGCCCATCTACAAGAAGGGCCAGAAAGAGGAGCCAGGGAACTACAGGCCAGTCAGCCTGACCTCGGTGCCCGGGAAGATCATGGAGCGGCTCATCTTGAGTGAGCTCAGCAGGCAGGTGCAGGACAACCTGGGGATCAGGCCCAGTCAGCATGGCTTCATGAAAGGCAGGTCCTGCCTGACCAACCTGATCTCCTATGACCAGGTGACCCGCCTAGTGGATGAGGGCAAGGCTGTGGATGTTGTCTACCTGGAATTTAGTAAAGCCTTTGACACTGTCTCCCACAGCATTCTCCTAGAGAAGCTGGCAGCTCATGGCTTGGACAGGTGTACTCTTTGCTGGGTAAAAAAACTGGCTGGATGGCCGAGCCCGGAGAGTGGTGGTGAATGGAGTTCAATCCAGTTGGCAGCCAGTCACAAGCGGTGTTCCCCAGGGCTCAGTTTTGAGGCTGGTCTTGTTTAACGTCTTTATCAGTGATCTGGATGAGGGGACTGAGTGCACCCTCAGTAAGTTTGCAGATGACACCAAATTGGACGAGAGTGTCGATCTGCTCAAGGGTAGGAAGGCTCTGCAGAGGGATCTGGACAGGCTGGATCAGTGGGCCAAGGCCAATTGTATGAGGTTTAACAAGGCCAAGTGCCGGATCCTTCACTGGGGTCACAACAACCCCATGCAATGCTACAGGCTTGGGGAAGAGTGGCTGGAAAGCTGCCTGGCGGAAAAGGATCTGGAAGTGCTGGTTGACAGCCGGCTGAACATGAGCTGGCAGTGTGCCCAGGTGGCCAAGAAGGCCAACGGCATCCTGGCTTGCATCATGAGTAATGTGACCAGCAGGAGTAAGGAAGTGATCGTGCCCCTGTACTCAGCCCTGGTGAGGCCGCACCTTGAGTACTGTGTTCAGTTTTGGGCCCCTCAGTATAAGAAAGACATTGAGGTGCTGGAGTGTGTCCAGAGAAGAGCAACAAAGCTGGTGAGGGGTCTGGAGAACAAGTCTTATGAGGAGCGGCTGAGGGAACTGGGGTTGTTTACTCTGGAGAAGAGGAGGCTGAGGGGAGACCTTATCGCTCTCTACAACTACCTGAAAGGAGGTTGTAGCGAGGTGGGTGTTGGACTGTTCTCCCAAGTAACCAGTGATAGGTTGGAGGAAATGGCCTCAAGTTGTGTCAGGGGAGGTTTAGATTGGACATGAGGAAAAATTTCTTTACTGAAATAGTGGTTTAGCATTGGAACAGGCTGCCCAGAGAGGTGGTGGAGTCACCATCCCTGGAGGTGTTCAAAAAAACGTGTAGACGTGGCACTTTGAGACATGGTTTGGGAGGCATGGTGGTGTTGGTTGACAGTTGGACTTGATGATCTTAGAGGTCTTTTCCAACCTTAATGAATCTATGATTCCCTCAACCCTAGAAGGAGCATGCCTTGTGGTGGATCTTCCCGGATTGGGAAGGGCTGGGGAGGAGAAGTGTCTTGCAGCAAGTCTTTCACATCAAACAGTTTAGGTCAGAGGCTTAAGGGTCAAATTCTGAACAAACTGAGAGAGACAGAAATGTCAATAGAGAACCATGAACCTCTGAAGAGGCGGAGAACAGATACACCAGAGCACCAAAAAATGTATTTGCAATTTTGCAGTTCTCATGAGTGCTCGTATCTTCATCTTGGGGCAGGGGGTGTGTGCTACGAAAAGAAAGGTGAAGTTGTTCTTCATCAGTGAAGAACCAGCATAGAAATCTGTGGATAAAGACTGAACCATAGAGACAAACACCATTTTACCTTGTGGACTTCAGTTTCTGAAGCCATCACCAGCCCCCACTAGCACAGCCTCCGCTCTCCTTAGTGAGCCCTGTCCTTGCCTTGACCCCTGCCCCTCCGGAGCTTCCTGGCCTCCCACCCTGCCGCCTGGTCCTGCTCCAGTCTCGCTCACATCCCAATGCACCTGTGTCCCACAGCCCATCAAGACTCACAAGCCGAAACAGAGAACTAAAATAGGTACTATTATCTCAGTGTAAGATGAACTTGCTTCTCAGGGAAAGAAACTGGTTGTGTTAGCATGACAGATCATATCAAAACCAAACATGAAACCCCCACCTAGCTCCAAGCTTCCACAGTGCTAGTCATGTTTAATTTTGTAGGTTTAGTAGGTAGCCCATTGGTATTTAATTTTATATATATTTATAGAGAGAGAGATTAGATTACATTTGTAATTGTTTGACAGCATTTAGATTTTGGACAGTGCAAGATGTAAGAACAATGCTGACTTCAAACAGAAGGAGGAGACAAACACGTACAATTTGACAACTACAAATGATATAAATAGTTTTGTAAGCTCTGCCCTGATCTCTTTTTATGCAACCATGCCAATTCTCCTTTCAAGTTAACAGACAGCCCCCTACAGAATACACTTCAAGCAATCAGAGGAAAAGCTCCTGTGTTTTGACAAGATCATATGTATATGTTGTCTTGTATAAAAAGTCTTAAACAACTGTATTCAAAGTATCTTGTCTATAAGGTTATTACACAAGTCACCCACTTTCCTGAGCACACAAGGTAGTGACTTTTCAGGGTGCACTTGGACTAAAACAAAAACTGAGAATTCCTTTTTGCACTGTACAAAACGGGAGTCTCCACTACCAGACACAGCTCTCCAGCTCGGAGGTTGGGCAGGTCGTGATTGACTAGGTGTTTAACAGGATATGACATGGGACTGTCTAGTCTGAAGGGCTGCAGCATGAAGCAGCCAAAACTCTCCCCTCAGAAGACAAAACCCATCAACTCCATTACACAGCGTTCTCCTCCAGTTCAAAGGACGAAAGCCTCACTGAGTTTATCAAAACTCCTCTTCCACTGGGTAGGCTGGGTTACAAACCAGCATACATATATTAGAGACTACTGACAGTTCAAGGGAAACATAAATAAACAATTTAACCTAAAATGATATTTAAGGGCTCTAGCATTCCCCAAGCATTCAACCACAGTTTGGCTCTTAAATTATTAATATTGCAAAGGACATTTGAACAACAATTTTATCTGATTTAAGAGGCAAGCTGCAATCTTCTGCTGCTGCTGATTCCCTCCCCTGTAGTTACACTCCTGTATTTTGACACAGTCATTATTTTCGCTCTAACCAATGATGCCACTAAGTGATGTCTATGGCTACAACTGAGAAATATATAACAGCAGCCACTCATTATATAAGCACAAAACTTTGGAAAAGGGTTAGAGAAATTATTTTCTTTCACATTTCAACCCATTTTAATGCTTCAATCCACTTATCCTTGGTCTTGATCCTGAGTTTCACATTAACCCACTGTGTCAAAGTGCAACTGTTGCATTGTACTATGCTGCACTCCAAGATTAGAGGAAACTACTGAGTTTCAAGTGACTGCTTTAAAAGTCATGACTTCGATCAGTGCTCCTCAAATCTCAGCTAGGAAAAACCAAGAAGACAGCATTTAAAGAGTAAAGATTTCTACTTACTCCCTAAATAAATACTGCATAAAAAGCTCTGACATAAGCTGCTATTGTGCTGTTCTCCATCCCTCAGGTTTGACCCACAAGGATCATCTTGTAGGTAAGTAGAAAGTTAATTTATTCAGCTCAGTTGAGGGTCAAACATATACTTAGTTCCAGGTTAATTTCCAGTGTGAGTATTTTTACTAAAAGCCAAACTCATATATGTATAATTAAACTCATGTCATGTACTTCAAATATTAGCATTAATCACTGCCATGTAAGGACAAGATTGCCAATACATAATAGTATGTTTAGTGCTGCAAGTAAAAATTTAAAAAGCATTCATACATCCAAGAATCTGTATCTTATGTCTAAAAATAAAATAAGTACTCAGACCAGATACTTGGACATTTGAAGGCTATGGAATTTTCTAATTCACACCAGTTGCTTAAAGAGTCAGAGTTAGCAGAGTCAGACATCCACCTCAGTTGTAAAAGCTCTTCTAAACAATTGCATAAGCTGTTCTAAACTTGCCTAAGTATCAGAAGATTCCTGTACACTCTTCGTATGAATCCAAGATAGAGTAAATGCTTAAACCAAGGTTGTCATAGTACAGTAAAAGAGTTAGTATCTCTAAGTTGAATATAAACAACAAACCAATGAAAATGAAAAAAGGAAAAAAAAAAATCAAAGAACCACTTAGAAATCATCAGCAGCATCACATTAGATCTCTACATAGCCTTTATGATTCCATGTTTTAGTATTTAGGAAAGCAGTATATAAACATTTAGCATGTATGAATGACATACAAGTCAAATTTTGTGAAACTGGGGTTTGGAGAGCTTAAACAAAAAATACTGGTCATAAATTTTGTTTTTCTTTATTCAAACCAATGTGTTCCTCTCCACATCCTACCAAGTATACATCAATTAGATTATCTGTGTTTGCACACACACACTTCTGTACTTGTGTATGCAAATACTTAAATAGAAGCTTGTCCTATATTCAGTGGTTTTGTGATTTCATAATAACTGCTTCTAATCAAAGTTATTACCAGTATTTATTACTCTGATCATACCCCAGGTGTGCATGGTGCCTTACAGGCAAACAAGACAGATGTCAGAACTAGAGAGTTGACTGGATCAGACCTCACACTGTTGGGGAAACAGCAAGCACTGAGACTGTGACAGGACTGACAGCATGAACATCTCTGCAGCGATCATAAAAATATGCACATAAAGCTAAACACAATTTTAACAAACTAGCCTTGTTCCACAGTACACTTTCTTCCCTGTTTAGATGCAGCAGCAAACATTTGCTGTGTTCCAAAAGGAACAGGTGGTAGTGGCTTGTTGAGGTAGGACTTCCACTTTCCATGCTCCTACCCTACGATTCCGAATTCCAGCTTTTCAGTCACAAAAAGTTTCTAGCCATATAACTGCGATGTAGCCATGCAAATTGTGGTCAGACCCAAATACCCGAGGAATACCCACTACTCCATTCTTTAGAGGTGTCAAAACTGGACATCTGGTTTAACAGGTTCAATACGATTTTTTTAAATGTATTTCACTAATGAACAGGGCAAGGCAGAAAGCAGTGCGCTATTTCTGTATGTGATGTCTGACTTTGGAAGCATCCATGGGTGGCCTATAAGAGTAACTTATATCTTCTTGTCAGATCTATTCAGCCTCAAAGGCAGAGAAGAGGCACAGATCTCAGTTAACCTAATGCTCCCTTTCTCCAGAAACTGCCAAGCCATTTGAAGACACCCCAGAGCTCTGGAAAACAGTGGTGGGCTTTGGCTTATAGCTCTTCACCAAGTCATCCAGTCCCTGTGATCTGCTCGGAAAACTTAAGTTGAAAACATGAAGGGAAGAGACCTTTGAGTGAAGACTGAGTTGCACTGTAAAAAGTGTACATAATACACACCACCTTGCTTTACTGTGGTCAATGTAGCGCAAAGCCTTCTTCCAACACATGCAGTAAAGGAACATCTCCAAAGGCCTTCACTTTTAATGTCGCTTCACTTAAGGGAACGTAAATCTTGCAAAGAGCTAAATATTCCATATTTTGCCATCCAGGCAAGCATATGTCACTTTTCAGTGCAGTTATTTATACTCATGTCCATTTTATACACACGACATTACCACAAATGTCATGATGACAACAGAAAGATCTAACATAGTCTACCTTCAATATGAAAGGATGCATGAAATTATGCTGACCATACTCACATTTCTAAATAAAACCAAAAGAGAGTACATCTCATCCTCATTTTTACTTAACACATGATGGAAATTTTTTTTTCTTTTTTTAATGTGCCTCTAATAGCATATTTTTTTACCTCCACATTTTCTCCTTCTTTTGTGGTTATTAGAAAAGCAGTACTTCAGTGTGTTATCTCTTCTTTCTTTGTTTAATACCTTACAATCTTGTTTACACTAAGAATTCAAAATAAAAATAAAAGTTTATTGGGCTGTATTGTAAAAATCTTGCAATAAAATGTCCTTGCCTGGGGCTAAACATTTTGCCTGGCTTTTATTGCCCTCCAAATTTTTACAAGATACCTGTTCAGCCTCGTTCAAAACCATGCCAGTGAATACACAACAGTCGATGGTCAAGATTAATTCTTTTGTTTCTAGTAGCTGGACAACATTTTGATTTAAATGAATTGTGGTGTGCAAGTGATCTATAAAATTACTGCCTTCATAGCAGTGTCATTAAGTTGGAAAAGTTTCGAAAGCCCATGTCCGATTTTGTATTCCTTTCTAGTTTGAACTGTTATTTCCAAACACGTCTTTCTTTTTTGGCATGATGACCAAGTAGCACTTGGAAGGGTGTTTTCTCTCTATTTCTTTCCCTGAGACTGAACAAAGTAGTGAACCAGGCAGCAGCTCTATGCACTAGGGATTCTGAACAGAAAACAGATCAGTGCAAGGATACAGCATTTTCCTTTTTTTTTTAAAAAAAAAAAAAAAAACCAAACCCAAAAAAAACCCAACAACTAATGTGGTATCTGATGTCTTTGCCTTTTTCTAACTTGAATGGCTATAATAAACCATTTGTTATTTAACATCCCCAGAGTCCTGAGGGAATTGGCTGATGTAGTTGCCAAGCCACTCCCCATAATATTTGAAAAGTCTATGGCAGTCAGGTGAAGTCCCTGGGGACTGGAAGAAGGGAAACATTGTGCCCATCTTTAAAAAGGGTAGAAAGGAGGACACTGGGAACTACTGATCTGTCAGCCTCACCTCTGTGCCTGGGAAGGTTATGGAACAGATCCTCCTAGAAGCTATGCTAAGGCACATGGAGGACAGGGAGGTGATTCTAGACAGCCAGCATAGCTTCACCAAGGGCAAGTCCTGCCTGACCAACCTAGTGGCCATCTATAATGGAGTGACTACATCTGGACAAGGGACAAGCTACAGATATCATCCTTCTGGACTTCTGTAAGGCCTTTGACATGGTCCCTCCATAACATCCTTCTCTCTAAATTGCAGAAATATGGATTTGATGGGTGGACTGTTCAGTGGATGAGGAATTGGTTGGGTGGTCGCATCCAGAGGGTAGTAGCCAATAGCTCGATGTCCAGATGGAGATCGGTGACAAGTGGTGTCACTCAGGGGTCTGTACCAGGACCGGTACTATTTAATATCTTCATCAACGACATAGACAGTGGGATCAAGTACACCCTCAGCAAGTTTGCAGATGACACCAAACTGAGTGGTGCAGTTGACACACCTGAGGGATAGGATGCCATCCAGAGGGACCTAGACAAGCTGGAGAGGTGGGCCCATGTGAACCTCATGAGGTTCAACAAGGCCAAGTGCAAGGTCCTGCACCCGGGTCGGGGCAACCCCCTGGTATCAATACAGGCTGGGGGATGAAGAGATCGAGAGCAGCCCTGCAGAGAAGGACTTGTGGGTACTTGTGAATGAAAAGCTGGACACGAGCTAACAATGTGCACTCACAGCCCAGAAAGCCAACCGTATCCTGGGCTGCATCAAAAGAGGCATGGCCAAGGGAGGTGATTCTGCCCCTCTGCTCTGCTCTGGTGAGATCCCACCCAGAGTACTGCATTCAGCTCTGGAGCCCTCAATACAGGAAAGACATGGACTTGTTGGAGCAGGTCCAGAGGAGGGCCAGAAAAGTGATCAGAGGGATGGAACACCTCTCCTATGAGGAAAGGCTGAGAGAGTTGGGGTTGTTCAGCCTGGAGAAGAGAAGGCTGTCGGGAGACCTTATTGCAGCCTCTCAGTACTTAAAGGGGGACTATAAGAAAGATGGGGACAGACTTTTTAGCAGGGCCCATTGCAATAGGACAAGGGGCAATGGTTTTAAACTAAAAGAGGGTAGATTCAGACTAGATATAAATAAGAAATTTTTTACAGTGACAGTGATGAAACACTGGAACATGTTGCCCAGAGAGGTGGTAGATGCCCCATCCCTAGAAACATTCAAGGTGAAGTTGGACAGGGCTTTGAGCAACCTGATCTGGTTGAAGATGTCCCTGCTCATTGCAGGGGGGGTTGGACTAGATGACCTTTAAAGGTCCCTTCCAACCCAAACCATTCTATGATTCTGTAGGTGGAAATCTTTGGTGTTTATCCCTTGTTGTTTTAAAGAATCCTTTTATATTCTGCTGCTCCCCTTCGCAATGAAGGCAACTAAATTTCCACAGCTCAAGTTACTTTGACAACTGGCATAATTTGCTTTCACTTATGGCCTTAAACCGCTCTACGTGCCCCAATGCACTGGCTGGACCTACACAAACTCCACCCTCTCCCCTACCTGCCAAAGATGTATAATGTAAGTAGCTACAAAAAGTTCCATGGAGAAAGGTTAGTACCAGGTTATGCTGCCCGAGATGAATACAATATACTCTGTATTCTTTCCTCTCAAATCGTGCAATAATTTATACTGATTTTGCATGGGATCCAACTTAGTAAGAAAGCAAAACTAAGGTCTTGTCACATCAAAAACTGACCCAGACACTTAAATTAGTTTAAAACAGGTATGATGTAGCCTGCTTTCATGGAACTACTATTTTTGATAAATTTATCAGTTATTTTTAGGCTAGGTACCTTGATCGTTATGGTATAAGATCCTTCACAAAAGCTTTTGAGGCAGGACTTGGAGCTTGCAGGGGACACTGTCGTGCAGTGGCTGAGTGTGAAAACAAAAGTATCAGTAGTACACTTAAAATAACTCACTTATGGCTGTGACCATTAGTCTTTCTCATTAAATCAATTTCTACTGCACACAATGTCAGGATTAGCCCTTCTCCCCACATCTTTCTTCTTTAATATTGCCACAGAATAGCTATCTTCCCCTGGCACAGCCATCACCAGAAGAGGCACAGAAACACTCATGGCTTATATCTTCTTCTTTGAAGCATAATCACCAATGTTATCAGGAGTAAAGACAAAAAACCTGGACTTCCTCAGAGTCCAGAATTTAAACCATGTTCTGAAGATACTTAGACATTCATTTAAATGTCCTGGAAAAATCCAGAGCACCTCAAAGAACAAAGAAATAATACATTTATATCTCATTTAAGAACCAAATAGGGTTATTACTTGGACCTTTTAACTTGTACATCTCATTCAGTATTTTCTGTAGTCTTTAAAATGAATGTCCACCAAAAAACAGTAAAATAAAACCTGATTAAATATCCCCATCTGTTACCCATCTTTAACTGAAGCTTTTGGTTGTCAGACACATTAGGAGCAATTCAAACATCTGCAAATAGGTGTCTCATGACATTTGAGATACAACACCGGTCACTACCCCTGCCTGTTCTATAGGGGCCTAATGGAAGGTAATGTAGATGGCCTATTGCAGATATCCAAGGCACCTACAATAGCACTAGCCAGCTATTTTTAGGTACAGAGTCACTACCTTCCTATTTTTGCAGGTTATGCAAAATCATATATTATTCCTTTCTGCCAAAGTACGTGCACTACTTGCTAATGTTAAATGGATTTACATGCATGCAACAAGAGTAGAGCGCTTACTTTGCTTACTTTTCTTTGCCCATAGCCAGAGCGTGATAAAATAGTAATGCCAGGCACTCATAATACCCTTGACATCATCTAAAGTCAGGAAAAGTCACCCCAATATGATTACATGAACACCGTAACTACAAATTGTCAAAAAACCTAATTCATTTCTCAGAGGTTCAACTTTTGATATGTGACATGATATTAGATGATTTCCCACAAACACCCATTCAAACTTGGAAGATGCTTTTGGTACAATCACACCAGTGTATCTTTTCTTTTTGCTCGGTGCAAACATTTGAAGACTGTTAAATAATCAAATGAAGCTACTGTAAACCTTTAATATATTTGGAAATTCATACTCAAATTTATTATTGGAAATTCAAAAGTACTGATAAGCTTCAGAACCACCAGGAGGAAATTTGTGATTCAGGTGAGTAGAAGTACAAACACTGTAAAGGTACCCTAGCTGTGTGCCCTCTAGAGGGGGGTAGCACATATGAATTTTTTTTTTTAACATAGTATAGAAATGGTTTTTCACATGGGACAGGTGGAGAGGGAATTGTTATGATTTCTTTGTCGTGCTATGATGTAAGTAGCAATGGGATTGCTATGCAAAGTGCAACTTCTTACTCAGTATTTCCCCAAGTTTCAGCAACGGGTAGAAGACAGCACTTTCCAATACAGATCTGAAACTATGCAATATTTGGATCTAGAATACTAAATTCTAGTTCTGGGACAGGAAAAAAACCACTCAATAATTTCTTCCATAACAAAAGGCAAAAAGAAAAATTAAGAAAAAATTGGGCCAGGAATTATTTTTGCATTTGTGAAATTGTTTTCATATTGTGAACACTGTTAATGTGCTCTCATGGCAAAGACACCCTTTAGGAACCACAACACTTGCACAAAGGCAGACAGAGATACTCTCAGTGACTTAATGAGAAATGAATTACAAGGAACACACCCTGAAATGAAACCACATCCAAGTTGCCACATATAGATCATACCTCCAGTTCAAGACACAGTGTTTGTGTCAAATGTCACAACAAATTAAGAATTCTGACTTCAACAGAACCTCAGTTCACAGAGCCACAAATGGCAAAACTCCACTCTTCACGTCACAGCTTAATTAAACCGTGGATTAATCATGCACTTGAAGTATTCTCTAATTAAAGGGTACATGGAAATCAGAATTAAAATGGTGATGGAGAAAACATACGGTCAATTAATAAAGGAAGGCAAGGTATAGTTAGTGCTCTCCAATTACTTTCAGAATAACAGAATATTTTTCTAAGCACACTCAGAAAATAAATTATTGGGAAAATACGATTTGACTTTTTTGGTCTTAAAATGAACAAACTCTATGTAAAAGAGCCCATCCCCACTTGCTCCCTCACTAGGAAAGACCAAGTTTCTCAAATGTTCAAACTTTCAGGGTTTCATTAGATTCCAAAGCAGAAAATGTTTCTCCCATGACACAGGGAAGTACAGCAAAGTTGCCATTCTGAGATTCACTGCTCTTTAACAGCAGAAAAAGTACTGGAAGGTGAAGAAAAAGAGTTGGAAAACAAGTCCAAGTAAGGTAACTACCACATATCATGCAGTTTCCACCTATACAGACCCATCTTTCCTCTCATTTTCTTACTGCATAGCAGAGACCTAAAGGCCTATTTCTTCCTAAAGGAAGAACATGTTCTTGTTCAGTGAAGGAGAGGAAAGTGGCATATTCTAGAATGGACAGTGACCAAACTAAAAGACAGGAAAAGAAATGTTAATTTTTCTTGAGGCTATGCACACCTTCTGAATCCCCAGAGTCTGAACATTCAGAACTTAATCCATCACTAGCTGCAGTCCTTTTCTAATTTTTTTTTTATTTTATTGCAAACAGCCTCTTGGAACCAAAAAGTAAGGTGTTTTTTTTTTTTTTCCCCAGCAGAGTCATTTCTCATTTGCACGCTTTGATGACTACTTTCTTAATGATGCAAATCTGACTTGAAAAGAACTCTTGTTCTATTTACTTCCTTCTGGTACCTGTGCAGCTCTCGTTTCCGACAGAACGGTAACTGTGACATCTTCATCTGCATATCTGCACAAAATCAGGGCAGTAGATATATCAAAATAATAACAATCCCTAGGCCTGAGCCCGGTGGTTTAATCCTGCTAGTCAGAGAGCAAAGATATTATAGACACAAAGAAGAAGTACTTCTCCCCCAAGCTTTCTAACAGTCTGAGGGATACTTTTAGAGTAATTCAAATACGCTGAGAGTTTGGCATTATTCACGTTTTACTATTTTCAGCTGGGTCATTTTTCTAATCTAATCAGCTAAACTTTGTCTTTTGAAATTGTTTTCAGAACAAGAAATACATAATTCTCAATATTTATTCCACAAGACAAGTAATCTGTCAGCTCAGAAAATTTGTGGATAATACAGGATGAATTGTTGCCAGGCTAAACTCAGAGCCATCCTGTGTGGCAGTGGCAGAACTGTCTAAAGGGCAGCATATTGAAAAGAGCTCCTCCTATACAGTATTGCCAATCTACTCTAATTCTGACCTTAAAAATTCCAGCATCCCAGGCTTCTAGTTCTCTCGGGGTGACTTTCGGGCAAATTTGTGACAAATTTTAAGCAAATTTGAGGTAGATGAAAGACGTTCGATTGACAGCGATGTCAACTTTTACAGAAGACCTGCAGGGGACACTGGCAGGGCAATCGCAGCTGAAACAGCATGATGACTGCCTCATTTTTACAGATAAGGTTAATTCTTGGACAAAAGACTGGTTTCCTCTAATGCCACATACTGGTTTCTCTAAACCATGATTTGGAAGGTTTTAGCCACTATGTAAATAGCCCAGCAGATTTTAACTCAACATGTTAATGGATGTAGAAGGCATACTGCCCTACCTACACTCAAAAGGCAATGTGCTAGTACTTCACAATAACTTCTATTTTCCAAATCCTAGACAACCGCACTCTTTCTGACTTTTCATGACAATGTCTGAACAGGCAGCTGTTCACCAGAAAACTAACTTTCCGTTCAGCCATTTTGCATTTATATGCCAGCAACAGTTTAATTACTACCACTGCATTTTAGCATGAAAAAGTGAGTACATAAAGAAAAATCCATGTCATTAGCAAATCCTCCCCAATTTGCACTTCAAAATGTATACATTCTGAATACATATAAACAGATTATCACAAATCAAATCATGCAGACTAAAACATTATTAATAATGGCAGCACATGTGATGTATAAAATTCCCAACGCTGCTCCATCTATTTGTCTTCAAAGTCAATGTAACCGGATTTTCTCTCCACACACTTCACTAGAGAAATTCCTTTCCTTCTAATGAAAAGAACTCTGCCCTTAAAAACTGGTAGAAACTTCTCAGCAAATGCACTAATAGCAATACCTGCTTCTTAAAGCATGATTTTCAGTTCAGTGGTGGGGGTTTTTTACCACTGATTTTTGACCTTTAGAATGCATCGATTTCTTTTTTTGCTGACTTTTACAGTATAAATGTCATTGTTAGATAAAATAATTTAACCCAGTAATCTATTCACAGACTGGAGAAAATCTTTCAGGGATTTCATCATGATATATCACAGTCTAATAAGAATCTAACTGTATTTCTTTAACAGACAAGTTTCTTTCCCTTAGTCTGATTCAGGTGGTATACAAAACACAAAGTTTTTACTGGGGAAATATTCTGAAAGTGAGACTGCTTGCTAGTTGCCATAGAAATCATAAATTATTAACTTGGTAAACGGTGCCCTCTCTTTGGTGAACAGGTAACTGCATGCAGCACACTTCGTTTCCATCCAGGACGCAGGCTGCAAAGCAGGGTACCAGCAGCGGCTCAGCTGCGACAGCACCCACCTCCCAGTGCTCTGCAGGCTCAGGCAGAGGTTGCACTCATTTATGTAATATTTACAGAGACAAACGCCGGAAGAAATTGAAGTCCACATTACCATCAGTCAGACAATCTAAAAGCTGTATCATTTTTTGTATGGGTCTAAATTTAATACCTGCCCAATCCCATTCCTATAATCCACCTCATTAACACACAGTGCTGATGAAGCCACATGTGCTCTCTCCTCCCCTGGCTGTCAAACAGCATAGAGCTGGTGTACGCTGCTGGGTGCAAAGAACTATCCATTTTATTTACCTGGAAACTTCTTATTGCCCTCAACAGGTATCAGATCAGGCCTTTAAGTAATTAGATTCTTGAGCACATGTCCTGTTTTCTGTATGCTTTCTGCAAAGGGCAGTGACCGATACTTTACAGTAATAATAAATTTGTCTACTTCACTGTACAGCTGCTGAGACACCTACACAGCTCAGCAGGGGGGCAAGCAACTAACAGTCTTCTCAGCCTGCTTGCACCTCTGACAAGCTTCATTTTTATTGCTTTAGGTCAACCCCTTCCCCGTCCCTTCTGCCAAAGCTGTTCCGCTGCAGTGAAAAGTAGGCAAGATACATCGATCTAAAGACACAAACCACAAACGGTAATTTTAACACATTAGGAGGCAAAGCTCTATTTTGAGAAAAGGGACAAGTGGTTATGAGTACAGAAAACCTTCAGTTTGCTCCTTCCCAGGGCAGGATGCTAGCCACAAGCCCGCAGTCACAGGTGTGTCCCATTCCTTTGGCTGATAGGGAACACTGCAGTGCTTGAAGTCACAGCACTGGCTGGGGTTGCGAGCAAGGCAATGGCGAGGCTGTGCCTTTCAGAAAGCTTTGGTTTGGGATCCCAAAAAGAGCACGAGTTGACATGGGCCCAAGATGCCCAGTTCTGTGAAGACAGGAACACTTCTGGGCATGAGCAGGAAGGGAACATTTTGTGCCTGGAAAACTGGTGAAAATATAGGGAGCTTTCAGCTGTGTATTTCTGATACAGAAACTATTATGCCGTGTTGACTCCATCCTCCGGAGAGGTTTCTCCTCAAGCTTTAAAAATATTCAAAAACCATTGGAAATTAAGGCTGGAACCTTATTTATCCACTTCATTGGCTCTGTTATGAGTTTAACTGGAGCTTTGTGAATTATCTCAGTCCTTCCTAGACAAGACAGAGAGGTTGTACAGGGTGTTCAGTTGGAGTAGCTGCTTTTTCAATCAAGAGATACTTAATTAAGAACAAAGGAAGAATATATAATATATAGAAACAGGCTAGCTAGGGTTTGTAGCCAGGCAATGAAAAAAAAGCGAGCTTGCAAGAAAAATATACCCGCCTACCTCCTTTATATTAGGCTGGCTTTCTAAAGGAAACCTATGAGTGCTGTGAAGCGTGTTAGAAGCGCAGCATTCAAGAAATAAGAAAGGACACATCTGGGGAAAGCAGTCCATAGTCCACCAGGACCAGGGATGTCTGCTCCATGAAATTTCAGGGCAACAATTAGTGTTCACTTCCAAAAATATATAGTTCTTTAAAGCAAATGAAGCATGAAGGAAACCCAATTACAGTAAGTACAGAAATGATCCGAACATACAACAAAAATGTCAGTGGTCTTGCTGTGCAGTAGTGTCATGCTCTGTGCCTCCTACCAGATTATGGGACTGTTTAAATCTATTATCACTTTTTAAACACTCTTTTCTAAATTTGGTTTCACTGACACATAAGGAGAATTCTCTTCTCATTCTTAATGAATTCAGCAGTTTTACTATTACTTTATGAAATGTCTGCAGACTCTCAGAGCCCAGGCAACCAAGAAATCAAATGATCACAGTAAGTGTAGCAGGCTCTCATCTGCCTCTGGGCATTCACAAGCCTGTTATCACTTGAAATGCCTGCTTGAGATTGCACTGGTGTATAGCTAAATATTGCATTTTCATCACAAGCCCACCTACTCCGGTCTTAAACGTGGCACACATTTTCTCCTCCGTCGAGGTGGCTTAGGTGTGCTTTTTGGGATATTAGCATGGGCTGCGACATGTGAACTGAAAACAGAGGTGGTGATTATGGCTCATTCCCACAAACAGCTCATGCTTGCTTATATTGACCGGGTGCTCAGCTCCACTCAGATTTTACTGCCTGAGTCCCCCAAAGCTAAAAATCAACCCTAACTACATTGTGACCCACATTACAACTCCTCCACAAAGAGAAATAAAGGAGCAATTTCTGTAGCATTAGTCTCCCATATGGGAAAATAGAGTCATGATCAAGCTAAGAGAATTTTTAAAAATGGTAGTGTCATAAGTAAATTGATGTAGAAAAATATTAAAAACTACACCACACCATCCTTGCCATGACCTTTCCATATCTTCAACATAAAAAAACATCTTAGAGTAGACTATCCCGCTCTTTACAGAGAGGAAATAAAAAGGCTGTCTGTGGCTTTCCATAAAATTTATTGTAATATGATTTAAGTCTATGAAGCACAATAAATTTTTCTATACAAATTACCATCTAAATTGTCTTGCCTGTATAATCTTCATTCACTAATACACAGTTGTTACAATTTCTCTACTGTAAAAACTGGAGAAAAAAAATCCCAAAGAAAATAGGTACAGCATTTGTTTCAAGTTTTTGAATATCTGCTTCAAAGATCACCAGTGAGGTAGCCACAGCCCAGACTGTTTTGACTATCCCAAGTTTACCACTTCAAAATTGCCTACACACAATCATCTCATATTCACCCCTCAGAGCTGACTGCTACCTGAATTATTTAAGGTATTGCTAAGTCTATTCCACATCTCATATTCAGATGACTCAGTTTCAGTGCCAATCAATGGTATCAATTGTGTAGATTATGAACAGAATTGTAAAATTAACATTAACAGCTGAGCAACCACGGAACTGATAAAATCACTTTGATGTAATGGTGAGTAATCATTGCTGAACTTCTCCATAAGAACTCGTCAGGGGGGGTTGGGTTAATCATGTGCATTTCCACTGAGTATTACAATGAAATACACATCAGCCTTAACAAGTAGCAGTTTCCAGTGCAGCTGACTTTCTTGGAGAAATGTGCAAAGGCATATAGTGATCATGGGGTTTTGTTGCGCCCTGTCCCCAACAGTCAGCATCTCAGCTTTAATTCATTTTAATGCCTGCTGAAAGGAGCCTGGATTGCAATACGTACTTCGTTAGCCAAGATGTGAATACCTGCTTAGCAGCAAGATGCATCACTAGCATTACCTACAGGTTACTATCTACAGGCTGGGCTAGCATGGCCCGTAAACAAATGATTAGCACCAGTAACTTCAAGGAAACACTGGGTTTTTTATATTTCATGAAGAAAGTAGGAGCTAATAGCACTAGACGAAACTATGGTCTAAGTAAAGCCTATGGGAGTCCTGCCATCTGCTCCTTCTCTTTCCAACGCATCTATGAATGCATTTTTGATGTGACCAGCAACACCACTCACGTTTCGGAGCTTCTCAAAAGGAAGAGAGAGCAGAGCTGTCCAGTGGGTTTTGCAGAACCTAAGGAGTAGATTGGATACTGACAGGCAGAAATGTTACAGTCAATATTCACATTGGGGAGCATTCTTCCAAAGCATATACCTAATAAAAATGTAGAGACCTACAGGAACATTGCATAGCTATCTGAGATTCATTGGTTCTCTGACATGGCGCTGCCTTATGGCTTCTAACCATGGATACAGCAAAGTGCCTGTTGCTTGCTCTCCTCTCTCCTCACAGAACAGAAGGCACGAGACGTGGTTACACCACCTCATGCATATGACGTCACATCACCCTGTGGTTACTCGCAGGCATGAGAGATCCCTGGGGTATTTTTTCTTATGTCTCCTAATATCAATATTATCCTTTTAAGCTTTATAACTTTGTAAAGTCACTATTGCTAGTCTCAACCATCCAAAAATAAGGACTTCAAAACCAGTAATGCTTACTTTAAAAATGCAGATAGTTAGGAAAGATATGCAAAATTATTTTTACCTTTAGCTTACATCACAGTTAGATTTCCCAGCATTAATTTTTTTCCCTCCCTAAAATCAGGCACAGGAGACACTCATGTTAAATAAACAAATAAGCAAATAAGAGTTACAATAATCACATTCTGTCATAACTCCTGGAGCTGGGATGGGAAAAAAAAAAAAAAAAAACCACCACAAAAACAAACAACACACACCAAAAAAGAAAGAGCACAATACTCTTGATGAATTCACAGAACTTGGCAATACACTGTTGACGAGACATGGGACTTTGAAAGGACCAAAACAATCCCTTTGATGATAACAACCTGAATTTTACTGAATCCTCAACACTCCATCCCAAATAAGCACTTTTTAAAACGCATTAAAATTTATTGCAATAATGCCTTGCTGTCCATTCCTCTACTTATAAAGCACAGAGCAGTCATCTAAATCTCCCACGATAACATCTTCAAGACAGGAGCTTATCAGCAGGAAAGAGAAGGAAAAATCCCGTGGGTTGGGATTACACTTTTGATTATAAACTTCCTGAGAGAAAGATGTCATCAGTCTACATTCTTTATGAACTCTACCACATAAAAGCAGTCTTTTACACTAATAATAGCTGTCAGGTTTTGTGCAAGCAGTACCTGCAACAATCCCCCTATGTGGAGAAGAAAAACTTACTTGTTAGATAGAACCCCTCAAAAGAAAGTAAGTCAGCGTTATTTTTTTTTTTTGTAATGAAGCCCGGTTTATTTTTATCTTTTCATTGTCATGAGCATACCAGCTGTTACATATCCCTTTAAGGAAGATTAGAGATTAATAGCCCTGTTTTCAAAATATATTTGAGTACTTACTTCCTTACTCTATAACACGTACATCCCAACACAGGAAACAATTGAAGGCCTATTTCTAGACATCTCAAAAAACAGGTGATGAAAAAAAGTTCATCAGGATCCTCCCATGTACTTCCATTAGAAATGTCAGTTCCACATTTGCCATCCTGGTCCCCATTCAACTCTTCTGTAGAGAACAATGGCAAAGATCACAGGAAATTATAAGTGACTCGGAGCAGGAGGAAGCTCAGAAGCCCCTGGAAGGAGGCAAGTTGCCTGTTTCAGGGGCTGGGCGGGTGCCTCAACCTGGTTTTTGAGGCAGAAGGAGTGGGTATTGCAAAGTGAGCTCAAGAGACTTAGTTCACTGACACCACGTTGGTGTGACATTCACATTGTGAACTGTCACAGCAGCAGAACATGCAAACACCAGGAAGAGTGTAAAGATGCCCCCGTTAAACAGGCAGTCTAAGCATTTAGGGCCTGTTCAGATACCCGCTAACCCATGTAATTCTGCATTTATAAAAGCACACTACGTTACCTCTCAGGACAAAGCCAGTAATGAAAATAAGATTGGTTCCAAAATGAATACTTAACTCATTCTATCCCTCTGACCTATCCATACTACTTTCAGCACAACAGGTTACCCCTTCCTCTTTAAGCATTGCTGGCATTCTTATATCAGTCTCCACTGAAACCAACAGTTTTCCACGTGGCATTGCATGGAACACTTTGTTAAAACCCAGACATGTAAGAGGCACTGCATTTATTGTACCTAAGCAATCAGTGGGCTTAGCAAGGAAAGATACCACATTAGTTTAGCATGCTTTGCCTTTAGAAACATCATCTGGTTTTAACCCATTTTCTTTTTTACATATGTATCTTTACCCATTTAAAAAAAAATAAAACAAAAAACCTCTTCTCCTCCCCTAAATTCTTATTCTCTATTCAAGGTAGACTTACAAAGTCTATTGTTCTCTGAATTACTATTTCTCTCTCTCCTCTGCCCCTCCACCACATGAACTTCTTAAGTACAATTCTTAAATATACTATTATGGTTGCTACTCATCAATCACACAGTAATACCACTAAGTGGGTACAATCATCAGAAATGTATTTCTGTTTTATGGTAAGCCAGTTCTTTACGAAGTCCAGCAGAGAGGTTAGCAGGTCTCTCCTGTACAACCATACCATACTCTTCAGACTGTATTTCAGCTTTACTTGTGCTGCTGCCTTAGCCTCCCTTTGATAAGCTATTCTAATTTTGCCCGAGTGGTCAACAATTATCAATCTTACTGAAATCCAAACACAAATGTATTTACTGAGCTTTGCGAGCCTAGCTAGATCATCTTTTTTTCTTTTTCGCATTTGTCATTGGGGTTTTTTTTGTGTATTTGGCCAAATGAGGTTCAACAAGGCCAAGTGCCGGGTCCTGCACTTTGGTCACAACAACCCCATGCAACGCTACAGGCTTGGGGAAGAGTGGCTGGAGAGCTGCCCGGCGGAAAAGGACCTGGGGGTGCTGGTCGACAGCCGGCTGAACATGAGCCGGCAGTGTGCCCAGGTGGCCAAGAAGGCCAACGGCATCCTGGGTTGTATCAGGAATAGTGTGACCAGCAGGAGTAGGGAAATGATCGTGCCCCTGTACTCGGCACTGGTGAGGCCGCACCTCGAATACTGTGTTCAGTTTTGGGCCCCTCACTACAAGAAGGACACTGAGGTGCTGGAGCGTGTCCAGAGAAGGGCAACGAGGCTGGTGAAGGGACTAGAAAACAAGTCTTATGAGGAGTGGCTGAGAGAACTGGGGTTGTTTAGTCTGGAGAAGAGGAGGCTGAGGGGAGACCTTATCGCTCTCTACAACTACCTGAAGGGAGGTTGTAGGGAAGCGGGTGCTGGACTCTTCTCCCAAGAAACTAGCGATAGGACGAGAGGAAATGGCTTCAAGTTGCATCAGGGGAGGTTTAGATTGGACATTAGGAAGAATTTCTTTACTGAAAGAGTGGTTAGGCATTGGAACAGGCTGCCCAGAGAGGTGGTGGAGTCGTCTACCCTGGAGGCGTTCAAAAAAGGTGTAGACGTGGCACTCCAGGGCCTAGTTTAGGAGTCATGGTGGTGTTAGTTGATGGTTGGACTTGATGATCTTAGAGGTCTTTTCCAACCTTAATGATTCTATGATTCTATGAAAGAACCTGTTGTTCATAAGAATTAACTGAGCTTGAATTTGCCAGTTCTTATCTAGCTCTAAAATACTTGACCTCTAAGATGTAATATACTTTACTTATAATCTTTTCCTTCTTTGCTTGTTCTCAATGTTCTGTAAGGTGATTGTGCATGCAGGTTAATGGGGGGTGGGGTGTGTGTTTCAAAATGTCACACTTCCTCCATGCTCAAGTTCTTGAGCTCTTCAGTTCAGCAAGATTTGAGAGTTACGTCCTTTACTTTCTCAGAATTTCAACTTTTGAAATCAGGAGCTTCAGATATAGACCAATTTTTGTCTTTCCACTTAATTTAAAAATCAGTTAATTTATTCTTTTATTATCCAAGCTTCTTTCTTTACCTAACTCTTTTGTAATATATTTACTAGTACCAGAAGAAAATTTGAAGTAGTATTTTCTTGGTCCAGTGGACCTGTCGGTAATGTTTCTCGGCATAAAACATCCCATTTACTTTGAACACTGTCTTCTCTCAGTGTGGATGGACCTCAGAAATCCAAATGGTCTATCCTCTCGATCTTCATACAGAAAAGAAAAAGGGAAATATATGAACAGACAGGAGGAAGGGACTGTATCTTGTTTTAAAGCAAGAAAACATAAAGATCAGAGAAAAGTTCAGGAGGAGATTGGTGATTGTAACACATTGTGTAAGCTCTGGGCTCAGGGCCAATCACCAGTTAAATTTGTGCCCTGGGCTTCAGCCGGCCATGCCAGAAATAGTGACGCTATTCTAGGGAAGGTGCAGCTGGCTTCTTTTCTGTGACTCTGGCCACTAGCAGATTGCATAAAGGGACTAACGCAACTAGCGCAATAGGCTGGGCAGTGATGCTCAGCATAAGACACACCTCAATTTCTGCACTTTAACAGGGGACCCCAGGCTTCAATTTCCTTCCAGTAATTTTTGGGCAGTGATGCCTTCAGCGTTACTTCAAACAAAAGATTTGTGCTGAATCAAAACACAGTCAAAGCTAGTTTTGCATTTCTTCCTTTGATCGATTACATGCAATCACATATTAAGAGAGACTGAAATACTTCACTCACTGTGTTTGCTCTTTGTTCTTGAGAAAAATCCAAGGAGTTACCTCCTGCTATGTTGGATCTGCAGCAAAATGCTTTCAAAACAAAACTTCTACACTTTCTATTCATGCTATTTATTAACCTAGGTTTTAAAGAAATATTTTATAGTAGACAAACCAGTGTTTCTCTGACTCTTATTCTTATCAAAAATGATCAGAGGGTTTTCAGGGTGTTCACTGCAAGTGTCAAACTCACAAATCAGATGATTCTCAAACAGAAGGAAAAAAAGAAAAAACTCCCCCCACCCCAAATAAATTCAGCGCTTCTATTGTATTTGCTTCTAAACAAATGTTTGCTTAGCTTTTTTACTGCCCTGAGGTATGAAATTACTCTGAACTAATTAATTACAAAAACATCAAGGAAGTCCTGGTACCTGCATAAGTGCATGGTCTTTTGCTTCTCTATTTGAACCTGCAGGTGAAAGACTGTAATCTAGTCCCCATTCACTCCTTCTGATGATTGAAGCAAACAAACACTTTCTAAAAAGCAGTATGCAGGACATGGCAGAAGAATGCTTAATATCCAACCAAACTGTTCTTGACTCATACTTTACCTTGTGCAGACATAAATGATAAGATATTTAGGAAAAAGTAATAGCCATTTATCCTTTCAAAAGCATAGTTCCTTCATTCTGTGGAGTTCAGTGCACAGCAACATAACTCATGAGTACAACACTTACCTTGATCTCAGCTAAATCAGTACATCAGCAGCCTAGGAGATCAACACTGACAGTTATCAGGCATCTACATGACAATCATATTTCATAGAGGTGCCCACAATTTAGCCCACACATATTCAACTCTGCCTATATTTTCCAGCATGCAGACTGGAGCAGTATCATTTCTCTACTACTACTCCTCTTAGCAAGCTAGGAAGACTTTCAAAGTTGAAACTAAATAATTTGAAGGAGGCATCAGGACATAAAATACCATTTGCCAAATACTCTGAGCATTACTGCTACAAAGTGGAATGCTCACAGGAAAACTCTAATATAGCAGATCTGACGCAGTAGTAAGATAAAATGAAAATCTCTAACTAGCATTGCATTTTACAGGTCTGTCTAGGGCAAGACACCTTGGAAAAAGAATATGTTTAGTGAAAAAAGCAACTTCATTATCCCTGTGAAACCTGGAAACTGGTATCCTGGATTGTACTTTTGTTCTTGAGCAGCAAAGCTGCAGCATTTTCTCAAAAGATCACACACATACAACCATCAGATCTCTTGATGACCAGCCTTCCACATGTAGCACTTTGGAAGATCAGAATGGGGGGAATATCTGTGGAAGTAGCAATATTGAGAGAAAGAAGCATTTTATATAAGAAGCCAGCTGCAGACTAGCTGGAGCAATCTGTACAGTACAGCACTTGCGTACACAACTGTCATTTCTGCTGCAATTCCTTAGCAGCTGCTATGCTTGACCTGGTGCAGGAAAAGAGAAAAGTGAAATNNNCAACAGAAAGAGAGCAGGCAGAAGGAGAAATAAAAATGTATAAGAAGATGTGAGAAAGGACAGGAGAAAAATCCCACCAGATTTTTCCCATGCAGTAAAAGTCACTTAATTTTTGGAGCGCTTGGTCCTACACTAGCTCAGCATTTACATATATATATTTTATACATTTTTATACTTGGGTCCCTTCTAGTGCACCTTTATTGGAAGATTGCTAAACATTTACAAAGATTAATTTAGCTATCTAACACCCTTTCCTGACACACTACCTTTGTTCTTATTTTCCCCCAAACGTAATCTTCATCGTTACAATAAACGTATGACATCAGCTACCGACCCTGCTAATAAATCTTTGTGCATGTAATAATCTCTCAGTATAGTTTGTGGAACACAGGAAAGGACTTTTCATTAGTTTCATAAAAGAATTTATGTCATCGTAAAAGCATCACGAAAGGAACAGTGCATAACACAACACAAGAGTGTCTGAACAGAATTATTCATAATAGCATACAAATTCCAAAGACCAAGATGAAGACAACTCTCTGGATTTTCAGCAATAACATTGGCAATAAGCCTAAGAACCAAAAATGTTCTTTTGTGACCTTTGCATAATTCATTTGCTTTTACATGCAGTAGAATCACCACCATTAGCGGTTCTTGTAGAACATTTCCAAACTCATTTTTTGAAGCCTGTCACACTGCGATGGGTTTTACGATAATGTTCCTGCCAATGCCACTTTCATTTCATTTTAGCTACAAGTTCCTGCCATACAGTAGCCTG
>WAAD01035292.1:62655-72989 GCA_013389945.1 Fregata magnificens
TCCAAAAACTAAGTTTGTACAAAACCCCAAGTTTACTCCGTTTTTCTCCTGCACCCTAACAAATGAGTGGGCAAGAGAAGCAAGCTTATTGTTTATATTTTCTTTCATTATATCTTACATTAATTAGAGAAGCTTCCCCCCTTTCTGCCCCTCACTTTGGACTCTTCTCTAAAAGGCCAAGATATTTCAGTGATTCCGTGTTCCCTCAGATTGTATGTAAGAAACCACACCTTTTGTAGAGGAAAGTCAGTCAAAATATTCTTCAGAAATAATGACTGCCATTCATTTCATAACTATAAGTTTTCCTGCATGCCTTCTCTCAAAATCTGCTGATGTGCAGGCATGAAAATTAAAGGATGCTAGTAGTGTCATATCACCCCAAAAGAATATCACTTCAGCATGTCATCTCAGTACTCAGGTCCAGAGTCTCATTTGAAAAAGAATATATAGATACAGAGTGAAAGCTTGGGATTTCCTGTGGCTTCTCTCAGATAACGTGGCTCATAAAACACGTCACTATCTCCGTGCAGAAATCACAACACACATAGAGTCTCCACAGAATTATTAGAAGTATTTGTACTGCATTATTGCTAGAAATCTCAATTCTGATTTGATTCACTTTTCACAGTACTGGCAGACTGGCTTCGACAGCTAATGCTGATGCTCAGAAGCAGATAGGTAAGATAGGTAACTTGTAGAACATGACACGCGACAGGTGGCACAGCCAAAAAATAGTCCATTTACATAGATTCTTATAATGTTATGTTCTACAGACTACGTTCTCATGTCAGTGTTAACTATTTTTTTTTTTTTTCCATCAAATGCTTCCCTTTGCTAACCAGCAATTTAACACAGAATTCAGTTCCAAACAGTTTTAAGGAACTATGGACTTTAAAGAACGCAGCCCTATTGATATGGCAATAATAATTCTATCTAATGGTGCAGGCAACATCCACAGGCAGCTCTTTGGCCCACTCTTTTCAACACCCTGCCGTACTTACTCTAATACTTTCTCTATGCGTACTATGTCAGGGGTTTCTTTTTGTTTTTAATACTGGGGTAAACATATTAAAAGGATTAGGCATTATTGCAGTTTAATATAGCAATACTTGGTCTTTGCTGATTATACTTGTTGATTACTTTTGCAGAAGCAAGTGGAGACAGTTTACAACCATTTTTGAATCCAACAGATATCTGCCACTAACATAATTGTATTTTCATATCTTGGTAGATTATTGTAGAGGATGCAACTAGAAACAAGAGCATACATTTTCCAGCCCACCTTGCAGAGTTTACCTTGTGAGCAAAGCAGCCTACGAAACCAATAGCTCACTGGCCTGTTGAATCACCCCATAAAGACTACAGTAGGCTACCTCTAACTGAATTTGAATTTCTGTTATGTCAGGTCATGTTAAGTCCCATAATGCTACATACTATCAGCTTGAAGCAGAACGTGGCACAACCTGACACGGTGAAAAACAACCCCACAAATCTGATCTGAAATGATGTGGCAGATGATGCACTGAAACACACATTGGTTTCAAAAGCAAATGCAGTAACATACTGACCCTCTGGAAGTGACCCTCTAGAGAAAGAAAATATTAGCTGATCTTTCATTCTCTCTCTGGTGATAACTTATGTCTCTTTACACCATAATTTAAGAACTGTCAAGGAATCCATTGCCGAATGATCTCATCGACAACAGGTTAACAACAAAGACTGGTGGGAAGATGACTGCTAGCCTCAGTAATGTGCTCTATTAGAGGCATAAGCACGCAGGTCGAAAGACTCAGTCCAAAATTTTGGATTCTGTGTTGAGGATATAGATAAATAAATCTCCCCCAACACTTCAGAATACTTTTGAAGCTGCTCTTATCACTGTAATTATTGGTTTCCACAGACGAAACGTAACCACTACGGAAAAAGCAGGTCCCATCCAAGTTTTTCCTAATAGTGTATAAAGACGTATAGTTTCTAATAAATATAAAAATCTGAGAATGAGTTTAACATACATGTCAAATCATGTTACTTATAAATACATTCACACGCATATGCATGTGCACGTAAATAATCAAGCATTCCTCAAACACACGTTTAAAGGACATCTATGTGGCTACCTAACTTCAACAGGATTTACAACTCATTGAAAAACTGAAAAATTAAAAGAATTGGATCTATAAAGGTGTGGAAAAACTGGGAGCATTTTTGAACAACAGCAATTTAAAAATACTTTATAAAATTGGAAAACACAAAGAATAAAATAAACAATCCTTTGTAGTCAATGCTTTTTGCTAATTTTTAGTCAATGCTAATTACTGATTCAGACAACTTGAATTGGGATGTCCAAACTGGAGACAAAAACTTGAAATCATGCAAGAAAAACACATTTTCATAATTTTTAATTTTTTTTTTTTAAGTAGCAAACATTGCAAACTGGGCAGAAACACATTGGCAAATCTGTAGAAACGGAAGAGTGCTTAGGTTTAATGTCATCTTTCATGAATACTTCATGTTATACTTATGTATAACAATTTGAAGACAAATTTGCCTGTAAAAAAAGTAGAGTGAGTCAGCAATGAGCTCTTGATCTAGTAATCTAGCTGAACTAAGTCCCCTGAAAAGCTTATCAACAGCATTGTGTTTCTAAGGCTGGAGATTAGTTCCATTTTATTAGTACTGTAGAACTTGCAAAACATAATAAGCCTGTAGGGTTTGATGTACTGAAAGGGCTCCTCAATAAATACAAGGGTTAAAAGGAAACAAGCAAGGAAAAAGATGTCAAATGCTGGTAAAGTTTGTGCTAAGTGCCTGTTTAATATAAAGATCAACATGCTGACTGAAGCTGTGCGGTAATGATAATACTTACATTTACAGATGAAAAAACAATGTATATTGAAGATAAAAATATATCTATATAGAAGCACTTTATTGTATACACTGACAAAACTGATTTTAAATGTCCCAAAAGAAAATAAAAATTAAGTAAAATAAAAGCAGTTTTATATTTTGAAGTCATGATTAAGGTATTAAATTCTTTTTTTCAATGGAGCTAACAGGCCCAACTGACCCAAAAGTTTAGTGGCAGAAGGTCTGTCTTGTCACAACAAAACCAGCATTTCTGGAGTTTCAGCTCCTTGCTAGTGTCTGAAGATCCTACTGTCTCTATTTCTGGTGGACAGGAATTACTAGCAAAAACTATTTCTCACTTTTGTGAAGGAAAAATATTAACAGTTTTTAGAGCATTTTGCAGCCTAGAAATGACTGAGATCTCAATTATTCTGAAATAAATTGTAGCTGTTTTCTCATCAGCCCTCACTTGCAAGAAACCATTAGTGGATGCAGAGAACTGTCCCATGCAAATACCAAAACCCAGGCCTTCTTCATGGCTACCAATGTGAAACTGGAAACAGTCTGTATCCGTTTGTGTGGTCAATTTGCACTGAATCCATGTAATTCATAATGATCCGTGACAGAGGAGAGGCGAGCTGTGGGAAAGATACCTTTTTTACCATGATCTAGAGTCATTTTTCCATGATCTGGTCTCTCCCATTTGGGTTTGCCAGCACTCCTTCTGGAGCCTTCTGATACTGCACAAAACCAAATCCCTCCTGGCGCCAAATGCTTTCTCCAGCACCGCAGCACAAAGCGGAGCGCTCTCAGTGGTGGCACAGCCCTCCACTCCCAATGGACAGACACATCCCCCACTGTCCAAGCATAATGGTGTTCAAAAGATTCTAATAAACAAGTTATCCTTCAGAGTGTTACGAAACAATTCCTACCCTCATACACTCTTAATAACAAAACCCCCCAAAATAAAAGCTCTGTTCTCCTACTGTCCTTCTTCACTCCTTTCAGTAATAAATGCCTTCCATTAAAAAAATCTTCAATCATGAGAAGAAAATAGGAAGAGTAATTAAACATTTTCTATCTAAACAAGTCCCACTCTCAACAGAAAACATAATCACTTTTATGCAAGAAACCTCTTTGTGTAAACATATTAAACTTTCAATCATCAGTATACAAGGACATTAGAGAAAGAGTATTATCTGAAGCAGAATTACCTTCCAGTCATAATGTTTGCCATATAAGTGCCCGAGCACAATGAAACAGAGACCAGTACAGTGTGAACTCAAAATTAATACAGCATGATAGGACTGAGATTCTGTAATTATTGCCCTTTTAATGCACATTGGGTAGCAGAAACAAGTTCTCAATTATCAAAATGTCTTGGGGGGTGTCAACTAGCTTAGCCTTCTTCATTCTACTGTAATACACTTATTATGTCTCTGCTGGCCTGTATACCTTTTGTCAACTGCCTTAACAGTGATATGAAACACTNCGCAACTGTTTAAAAGGGAAGACCAACACAGCAAGGCAATGTCTCTTTGTAGCTGGATTGTCTCCTGAGTCCTCATTCTTCTACTATACAGACATTCAAGTGGAAGTCCTTCAAAGTGTGATTAAATACACACTAAAATATTCTACTACCTCACAACTTTCAAACATCTTAACATCACATTTAATTTTTATCTTTCAATTTAACATAGGACATATGTTAATCTCTGAAAAGAAGTTGAATTTGACCTTGAGACAAGTACTTCAGTTAATTTTACTTCAGTATCATGTAGGTTACAACATATTTTACCTTGACTATCATCAGGATTTACAGCCAACCATTTCCAATATTTATCAGCTTGTCTGACTTTAATTATAATAAGCATGGAGCTAACTTCAAATACCACATCTATCAGATTAAGTTCTCAGAAGCTCTCAGCAAAGTCCAAGCATGAATGCTAACTAAGGTAATGCGGACTTCCTTGCGCTACCCATTTTATATGATGCGTTAATAACATAGTGTTGACTGAACTAGGAGAAGTCAGGGAGAAGAAACTTCATACATCCACTGTATGGCGAAGACAGCAATATCAGGGCTGTCTTACCTTGGGAAGCCCCTGATAACCAAAACCTTGGCCTACACTGTGTTGTATGATGGAAATCATAGATTTTCCATTTCATATANTCAGCTCACAGTACTTAAACTCCTCTAGGTTTGCCAGATACTTTATGCTCGTGAATCAACGTCACATTACCTACATAGCCTGATCTTGCCAAAATATTCATTCTCCAGGACAGACCAAACAACAAATTTACTCTGCAAAGCAGAATGGTAAAGAAACCTACCAGGGCTACATGGAAACAAAATTATAACTTGAAAAGCTTTATAGCTCTAGCAAAAACAGCCACTACTCATCTTCAGGGGGTTTTGTGTTGGTTTTTTTTCCATGTACACTTGCAAAGATGGTATACATAGCTAACACCTTTCCTGTGTGCACACAAAGGGACAAGCACAAGAAACTGTACACAGTTTCAATGAAGTTATGTTCCTATAAAGCCTGAGTGTCATGCATTAGTCCCTACCCTCCAACTTCATAACACTGACTTATTTGGGAACCTGGAAAGCTAGGTATTGATTTGCAAAACAAAAATTTGCATTTTTTTTTTTTCCCCAGAAGATTCACCTTTTTAATGTGCCTAAATAACATCAAACCAAACACCTATTCCTACAAGTTTTTTCTATGCTACCTCTCTATTAAAAGCTGAATTTCTAATTTCAGACTCCAGGTAATTGTTGTTCATCAATATGAGAAAAACTGCCTTTGCTCTTTGTTTACACAGATGCATACATATTTGTATGTATATTGCTCCGTATATGTGTGTGCATATAAGGAATGTATATATGTATTACATACTTATATGCAGAATGAGGACATGAATACAAACACAAAAATGCACCCTTTGAAATAGTCTAAGCACACATGTTCATGGGTGTTGCAAGCATATGGGTTTATCCCATTTTTCTCCTATCCCTTACTGAGCCTCAAACGTTACCAATTAGTCTCAGCAACAGGTGGCTAGCTGTAAGGACAGACATGCAAAATAAACACCACTTTCTCAAAAAGCTGGCTCGGCTTTGTTAGCTGGTGTGTCACAGTACAAGCAGCCGCTATCAAAGAGGCATGTCCCTAATTGTGAAGACTGCAGGGAAAGGAAGACAACCAGCTCTTGATTAGCTCCCTGATTAATGTTACACAAATGACTCCACAGCTTTTCAAGTCAGGAGGGAAAGCTCACAAGCAGAAGGAGAACAGAACCATAACACAGTCCACAAGATTTACATTCCAGTGAAGCCTCTGAAGCAATGTGTGATCACAAAGGGAGAAAGGCAGATCATTTTGAAGGCTCTGACGTGCAGCCTCAGCAACTAAAGTGTGATATAAGACTTGCTACATAGTGTGACAGTAGTTATGGCTTCTTACCAATTACTTCTAATAGGGGCAGCTCCACTTTCCCATTGCTGTGCGAAGCAAGTAGAGAGATAAAGACTGTACCTTAAATAGACACACTAACTGCAAAGTACATGGCTGTCAGATGAACGACAAACGAACACAGAAGCCACTTCAAACTTAATAAATACTGATCTAACTTCCTCACCCTTAAAACAAGGAGAACAAAACTGTCTGTGAGTAGAGTGAGGCCCCTCCTGAAGATTGTACTTTGGAAAAAAAAAACAACCATTGGTTCAATAATCCCTTGCCTTATTAAGCACTTTGGGTCAAAGTGTCAAAGAAAGAAGGAAGAACCTTCTCCAACAGGAATGCTAACAGATACAACCCCTATTATGAAGTAATAATTAGTTTCTTTTCAAAACTGATGATAAAGTCGGGCCATACCACCTTTTCTCTAAAAGTAAGAATCGACAAGAGGTTTGTTTGAAATGTATGAACAACTAAGTTTTAGGTTGGCTTCTGCTACTACCATTTTAATAAGAAACATTAGGGGCTGGACTTCAGCTCAATCCTCACCATATCCACCAACTTCCTTTGTAATAAATATTTATCACTTTTAAAAAGCAAACAAACCTAAAACTACACACACACTACCTGAGACCTGAACATTTTGAACATTTGAGAGCGACAGAAAAGCTGTGGAAAAGTCACGGCAAGAGGGATGTGAACATTGCTTAGTCTTTTTATTAGATTTAGGGCTGCTGCAATCCATGTGATAACTGGAAGGTTATGGGCCATGTGTGTAAACATGACTGATGAATGCCAAGTGCAAACTACTCTGATTGATAAGAACAAGGTGCATTAAAGTCTGATTGACTGATTGGGGTCAGGATTAACACGATTGATGAGGACATGTACATGCAAACATGCTTGGTAGGAGTATATATAAACCCTTCTCTATGAGGATCTGCAGTCTCCTGAGACATTAAACCAATATATGGAAGGTTCCCTTCAATTCCAGTAAAATTAAGTTTTGCCACACATTTTAAAAAGGTCTTAGTAAAAACATATTCAAAAGGCAAAATGGTCACTGGACCAAGCACCTAGATGGCATTAAAAACCGATGAAACTTGGTCATCTCCCTGCCGTTGGACCTCCAAAAACTGCTCCTTGGGAATTAAATAATGTTCAAAGCACAGAGACAAAGCATCTTGCCAGCTTCTGTGGTCTTTAAGTTTAAGGACTATTTTGGTTTCATTTTGTTTTAAGCATATGACATTTCATATCAACAGGTCAAGTTCTGTAAGAGACACCCCACAATAAGACAGCCTGTAGGGAGATTCTGGTGTCTGACAACATAGCTACGTCCTACACAAGATTTTCTAATGAAAAACTTGCTTGTGGATGCATTTACATGTTTCAAATAAATAACTAGGAATTAACATCACACATTGCCTTTTCTATACAATTACCACAGTAATTAGCAGCAATAAACACTAAATGTTTAAAATCTTTCTGTCAGGTCATTATCATCAGAGTCTTTCCTTTTTCCTTAAAATAATAAAAAAAAAGAAAGGATATTTTTCCCCTAACGAAACATCTCTTTAGCACATAAAGAATTAGCTAAATAAAAAGCAGCCATCCTCCCACCCAAGACATATGGGAAAACAAAGCTATTTGCATATATCTCCACAGGTCTCCTTTCGCTTGCCAATTTCCAGTCTCTAAATCATTATTAAGGCAAAAAAACACATTTAGCTGCTGATTTTTCTTAGCATGTTTTGCTAAAGAGAATTCTCAAACCAGTATCAATTCCTCACAGCAACATTTCAACAAGGGGGTTTTTTTTCAGTTAGGTGGGTAACATAAATAAGAACATTCAGGAACACATTGATCTAAACATCTCCAAAATCACTCACGTTTACACACAAAAGCCATAGATATTCTTAGCTCCTAATTTTCTAATAAATCCACGACAAAAATATGTCCCCATAGATTCTGCTGGAGCAATACTTGAAAAACAGTGACCACAAGTAAGAGGAAATTCACCTAGGCCTTTTGTTTTCTAAACAATCATTCAGAATCCCCAGATGGTTCTCCTAATGTTCTAACACCTAAGCTTTCATCATTATTAAGAAACAAAGATCTAATTAGCTATTGTTTTGCTAGATAGCAAAGGTAATCTTTCTTCCTACATTAATATTAAAAACCTGCAAGGAAAATGCACTCCTCTTGTGCAAAGGCTTCTCAAATACTCCCCCTGCCCCAGATGATTATTAGTTTTCTAAGGATTTTCCTTTCCCTCAGGCGGCACTGCCAGCCCTTCTGCAGCAGAAGGGTCTTAAATTTTCTGGTTTTACTATAAAGTGATTAATGGCCACAGTGCACAGAAGAATAAATTTCATTAAGTCCCAAGCAAAGCAAAAGGCCACCTTCAGAAGAATTAAAAAAAAAAAAAAGCGAACAAGAGAAAGGAAGATCTTGCATTAACCATGATTAAATTCAAATATTTTTTGGCAGATCCTAAGACAGCACGGTGACTACTGTAGACTGAGGTTTTTAGAACTCCTTTAGAGATGGTTTACTCCATCCCAATCCATTATACAGTATAACGATAACAGTGAGTCTTCCTGACATCAGCTGAGGAAGATGAAACACAGAAGGTTAATTAACGCACAAAAGGGATTAAACACTGGAACATTAGACACAAACCCTTTCCTGAGCAACGGCAGTCATGAGCCCTGTGACTTCGTGTCCGATGTTCGGATTACCTCATGTTTAACAATGTCTGATTAAAGCTTTTAGTACCCTTGAATCTTCTGTAAGACCCTTTTCTTTTGGGATTCCCCGATGTCAAACCTAACCAAGCGCCTGCTGCTGCTGGGTTGATTCTTTGCCGTCTAATAGTTTGCAATCGAGTTCACAGTGCAACCTTTTGCATAGCAGGAATTTGGAGCTCTCCCGTATTGACCACCTATTTTTTCAAAATGTATAGAAAAGGCTTGAGGCCTCTGCCATATTAGACTGATTTGAAATTGGTCAACAAGATCAACATTATTCAGAACACAAGCAGGCTGACAGATGATCTCACACATACAGAGCATAATCACAGATGCCATATTTTTTCAGGAACCAAGTAAAACTGAACAATTCAGTCCTCACATACATGTAGACAGCCCATTCTGCAAACAATTACATGTGTTTCCATTTGAGGTTATACTTACCCTTTACAGTCCCTCTATTCAGTCTAAAGATAGACCGCTTGGCATACACATGCGTTTTGCAGGATAGGAGCTGATACTGTTTCATGGGACTCCTGGCACGGATGGTATCAGGCTCTGTTGCTTAAAAGTGCCTCATGCATGTGTTTCCTCACATCAGGCAGACCTTTCTGTGGCAGGATTCGAACTCAGGAGTCAAACTCAGGAGTCATTCTGAGTATTTTAGATATGCTATAAATTCTCCAATTCCCTTCCTCTGATTACTCATTTATATCTGGATTTCAGGGAGACTATTCACTCAGTTAAAGTTACACTGGTACATCAGTTCCTGCATAATTAGAGAAAAAGAAGGTAATAAAATTTTCATCTTCATTCTTTATTATTTAAACCAACCCAATCCAGATTCTTTAACTTAAACAAGAAAATAGATCTCAGTCTACAAAACAAACTTCCTTCTCTCTTCCCCCAAAAGAAGCTTTTAGTTAATTTCTACACTGTATTATTTTAAAAAATGTACTGCAATGAAGTTGCCGAGTTAGTGAAATTAAGCCTTCCTATCATCACTTTCACTACATGAGCTAAGCCCATAATGGGAAGCAGACAAATCTCATTGCTAACTTTGTAGTTTTCTCTCTTGCCACTTAAGTCGAATAAGAATTTTTTTGATTGCATCAAGTTATAAAGCATCAAATTATTTTCTGATGCAACTGCCTGAAAAGGCCCTAAATGTCTTATTGTTCTCTGACATAACCAAAAAACATTCAATATTTCTATTATTGCTAATTTTCTGTCCGTTACTATTGCCTATATATATATATATATATAT
>WAAD01035292.1:76382-172318 GCA_013389945.1 Fregata magnificens
AAAGATTATCTTGCATTTCCATGAGGTCTAGAAGAACGGCCCTTGTGTTCGTATTAATTCACAATATGTATGATACTTATTTCATATTCCACAAAGATCACTGCAGTACAGACTATTTACAGTCTTAACTTGTCTTTTCAGAAAAAAAAAAAGGGGGGNCTGTTCATCATCAATCAGCAGAGAAAAAGAATAGTCCTGGCCAAAGCGCTAGCCCCAGCCTATGGAAACGGTGCTGAAGAAAGCCAGCAAACCCCCCAAAAAGCTTAGCCATGAGAAAAATAAACAAACAAACCACAGTATCTAAATACAAGAAGTGTGAGAAGGAGAAGGAATGGGATTTCTGTTTCAATAAGGAAGACACAAAGCCGTGATGGGAAGCCACACCAACTCTTAGTTGGGTAAAACAAAAAAGAAACCATTTCCATCCAGAGAGGAAGCCAAAGAATTCCAGGGTGGCATCAGAAAGATTACTAGGAGGGACTGGGCAAAGGCAGGAAGGGAGCAGAGGAAATATGTTTCCTTGATTCCGTATATGTACTCATGTATACATTTACAGACAAGCATATACACATATGTGTATGTAATTATACATACACTCCTTTACCACTTTCCTTGAAATCATACATAAATATATATACATGTGTGCGTGTGTATATATATGCATGAATTCTCTCCCTCTCCCCTGCCGCTTTCCATGAAAGACAATAGAAACTGGGAACTTATTCACCAAACTTCATTGCATATTGAGATATCTGAATATGTTTTCTCAGAATGATGGTGTTACTGCCTGAAGCCCTACATACATCCTCCAGGACAGACTTCTATCCTTCTGCTGTTCAATTTCCAGCTATGCATTTATCGAACAATTTCTAAACAGATGTATAAACATTCACTGTCTAACAAATGCGAACTAAAAGAGACTCCCTTCTGAAATTAGTTCCTCAGATTCCCTGCTCAAGTACACCAAATCATCCTTACATTTCTCCTTGTTGTTTTCACATGCGCAAACAGTTTAGCCTCGTGCCACGGCTTGAAAAGTCAGGAGATTCAAGCTACCATCAGTCAGGGAAAGAAAGTCCAAGAACTTAGGACCTTCTGCAGATGACATCTACAATTTTCAAAGACCTCTCTGTTCAAAATGAATTAATTTGCACTCTCCGGTTCCAGGCTGCTGAACTTTGCACTTTCTTTAGACAGTGTGTGCTGTATTATGAAACATTTCTCTGCTTCAGAATATAAAGGGATAAAAACAGAGTCACCAATAGCCACTTCTTTCTGCAAAGTTGAGCCTGGAGACTGTTCACTAATATGTTACAATGAGTTGAAAAAGAGACAGTAAGGAATGCGCAATGATTGCTTTCAGGACTAGATTAATAATCACTTTTAACCAAATGACTGGGCCGAAAAACTGGTGAAAAACTGCTTCTAATAAAGCCTTTCATTTAACTTTTTCATGAGCATCCCCCCAGATATGTACTTCTGAAGTTTTTTAAAATATTAACTGCTTTTAAAAACAATGATTTTGAATAAAGAGCGCAAGCCGTCTTTTTTGAAAGTGTCACTCCACAGCATTTTGAACTTTTTGAAAGAACTTGCATCCTTTCTTTGCAAAACATTTTTTAAACTATTTGAAAGGTCAAAATTATTTCCTTAACTTGCCTTGAATTTATGAGCAAGACAAGTTGTCCGAAACTGCCCAAACTGTTTGTCTGAAGATCTCTGACTGGCTTCTACTACCATTAAACTTCCAGGTACGCTATAATAGCACTCATTCAGAATAAAGGCTTTACCATAACTTTAAGATCATTTGTATATCGTATCAGGCATTGCCCTGACAGTATTTAGTGAATAGCTTTTATGGGAAACAACCTCTGTCCACGGCTCCCATACCCTGCTAGGAACTACGGGGACGTTTAGAGAGGGGGAAGTCTTACTTCTGTTGTTAGCACACTTACTCATATACCTTAAAAATCAAAGTACTAAAATTAATTTATAAGTAATAATTTGAAGTGAAATTGACTTTCTTTAATTACATTTAGTGTTATATACTGCGATGCATTACTAAATAAAAAAATACTATCAAAAATGACAAAAATCCGTGCTTAATTTAAGTAGGCCAATTACTTTAAGTGCTGCTACAGTCAGAAAAGTAATTCAAGGATAAATATGGGAACACACAATGCCATTTCTTCAATAGCTTTCAGATCAAATTCAATGTAAAAGTCAAAAGGTCAATTTTTTTCCCCTCTACCCCATGGCATCACAAACTCCCTGTGGGACTTAGAGAACTTGGCTGAATTATTTCTTTCCTGGCATTCTCTTCAGCAGCAATGATGAATACACATTATTTTATGAGACACTCTTCACAGGAAAGTCTTCCTTTTTTCCATGTAGAAATTGAAGATTTTGTATTTGTCTGGAGTCTAGGCATCCAGTATCCCTAGTTATGCATGAATAACTAGGTGGTACAGAATTTGTGTAGAATAAATGCTCAGATGATTCTGTTCCTTATTGGATGAAAAGGTGCTTAGGGCCCAGTGTATTCCTCCCTTTATCATCTTATACAGCCACGCCAATGACAGAGTTGTCCAAGGATTCCCTCCCCAAATCATACTGTTGCATATTGATGGCCATAAAGAAGCTACGTTTCTCTGTGGCTGGCTGCTTAAATTCTATACGTTTCACTATTCAAACACAGCAATCCCAATTCAAGCTTCTCTGCAACAGTTCCAGCTGGGATGCTCCAACCAACTGAAAAACCCAGGTATTTTTAATAACACATGCAAACTCAACAACACAGCACATGCAGAAAAGGTCTAACGCTTTCTGATAGTGTCAGATTTACTGAACAGGCACATACCTGTGCACACATGTGCCAACACTTCTCAAGCGCCAAATTCCCTGTATTTGCATTAAACAAGGAAAAGCCTGTAGAGAAATATGGCAGCCCTAGTGATACAGAAGTGGTTGTCTGACAGCTGAAATAATGAGGCAGAAAGCAGAAGATAACATGTTATACTGACAAGAATAAAAGAAATCTTAAAGACAAAAGCAAAGCAGGTAAGATAAAAGTAGCTTATGTGCAAATGTTCTACTTTGCTTTTGTGGTGACAGCCAATGCTTCACATCACAACTGATTTGCACTGTTACATGTGGAGTGTGTAAAAGCATGCATTTCTCAATTTTCATTACTATATTCCTTTGCAAATTAAATAAGTGCAAAAGTAGTGGCCTGCACAAAGGGACCTTCACAAAGGAGAGACCATTCCAGGATCAATAGCTAGTTGTAAAACTACTGATAGCATAATTCCTGTAACTTCCAATCAAGAGTGAGGCCCTTGACAGGTAGGACTCGAAAATAAAACTGCCATGTAATTGTTGTAAGAAAAAAAGACTTCCCATGAAACTCATCACATTAAAAACCAAGTTCTTTCTACATAGTAAGGGTAATCAGGAAGCATTCAAAATTAATGTGGCATCAATGATCATAATGAAAAAAAAAATCTCTAATCTTGAAAAAAAATTGAAACTGAAAATAATTTATAAATCAATAATTTGTGGGTTTGGTTTGTTTTCCTCTGTAGAAACAAAACTCCATAGATAGATTTGAAAGGTCCAAAATTCTCCAAAAGTTGTAAAGCTTTCGTACAACACTTTTCTTAACCAGACAGCACTCACTTATTGACACAAAAAATTAAGAATATTACAGCTCCCTTTCACAGGTCTAATACCATTTTCATTGACGAAACGGAGTCATAAAAAACCCCCTGTTTTGTCTTACATTTTGTAATATGGGTATGTGCGCATTTATGTAGGAAAGCAGAGACACTTGATATAACTGCGGAGACAAAGTGTTTTTCAACAGTAAGATTAATCTAGTGAAAACATAGCTATTACTCACATTTCAGAAATATGACTGGGTATTCCTCACTGCTTTCATTTTCACATCCAGCTTCCAAAACCCTTCTCAAATCCTTCCTCTAACCATACATCTGTTTATTTTTTCACCCTAGAAGCTTTCAACTGTTTATTACCCAACCTCATCTTACTGTGGGCAGCACCCACTGCTTTTAACCTATAGTCATTTTAGAGGTTGGTAAGATTCTTTATGAAACTTGACATGCTACCAATTTCTGTGTCAGCAAATGTGATTACTGATGCTTCTACATCCAGGAGGTCAGCAAAATAAAACATTAAACTTCCCAGCAGGCCTTTACACACAGATGCGATGTATGTACAGGCACAAAAGATGCTTCTGTAGGGGAAAAAGCAATTCAAACCACATCAGCTCACCTGAAGCTTTTTAGGATGACACAACAGATCTGATTTCTGTGTCAGGTTCTTTAACAGATGGGTACACCAAGTTTCCACAGAGCACTCTCTGACAGCCATTGACAAACTTAGGGTCAATTCATTTTTTTCCCCAGAAAATTAATGTCAAATACCATGATTTAGCATGGGGTTTTCATTTGGCATTTAAAGTAAAATAAGGCATTTAACATGACCCTGGTCCCTTGAGCTCTTACTGGAATTGGCTTATTTCCTGAATGCACCACTTAATTCTGTTGCCTAAAGAATTTCTAAAGAAATTTCAAACACCAGTTCAGTCACACTGGGAGGAAGGTTTTTCTTTCTGTTTCACAGGTGGGAGAAGGAAGCACACAGGGGCTAGAAAGCCTTCTCGAGATGACAGGGCAAAGAATAGCAGGGACAGAGAGAGGGCTCATTCTGGCCTGGAGCTCCAACAGCTCTACAACACATCAGCAAGAGAGGAGATCTGTCTTATCTTAGGTAAGACTTACTTGAATTGCTATAGTGCCTAGCCATCATTTTCATATCAGGCAGGAGTCTCATCAGCAGAAAGCTCCCATTGTGATCAATGGGGAGTAGATTTCCATGCATCTTCTGAAATTATGCACAAACCATAATTGAGAGACGTGGAAAAACAAAGGCTGAGTCATGAAGATGCAGTATCTTTTCTTATACAAATACAGGAGAACTGTATGGACATGTACCAACTGACCTTTTCCCCATTGGTACTGCTTAGTTGGAAAACCGTGTATCACAGAGAAGAGTTTGAATGTTGCAACTATCAAGTCTGACAGTCTTTGAAAGGTCACTTCTCCAGAACCAAGCTGTTACTCATTTCTTACTACTATCCATTTCTTTACCACAAGCGACAATCTAAAAGCTGGTTTCACAGTAGGTGCAATGCCACAGTTTGTACCCTGCTTCTACCATTTCCATTTAGCAATCTTGTTCTTTAAAACTTCTGCATCTTTCCTGTGAAATCTCTCCATTTCTTGTTACAGAATTTAAGGCATTTTACTGGAATGGACCATATTCTTTCACTGAAGCTGTGCATACAGATTTCTATCTGTAGCTTCAGTGTAAAACAAGGCATATTTTATCGTAAGCACAACAATATTAAGGGGCTTGTTAGGTTGTTCAGTGACTACTCTGTATTTCTAATTGCCAAGTCTGTTACTTTTCCTTAATTTAGCCAGTGCAGAAATTATAATCCAAAAATGTATGTCTGATAAGGGACAAGTAATTCATGAGGTAAATAATTTTCAGGTCCAGTAGAGCACAGCATTACTATAAACATGGAACTTCTTTAAATCATGCAATGTTATTTTTTCTTTAAAAACCCTAACAGTTTCCACAAGGAGGACACCAAGGGATTGGCTGTTTTTTAGAGATCAGCAGATGGACAAATTCAAACATTACTCAAGGGAACAGTATAACTTCCAGAAAGCAGGTAGAGAAGGACCATTTGTTACAGTAAACCACAAAAGCCCAGTGCTGGAAACTCTCCATAACCATAAACACGTGTTCTTCAAGTGACCTCCCTCCTTGTGGCCAGCAGTCAACTCCTGCACATTGAGCGGGGAAGTGTTGCTGGAGATGTGTAAGCACGGCTCTGCTGAAGCTAACTAATGAGGGCAACGGGCACGCCATGGGAGCCAGGCTGATGTTCTATGAGCTCAGTGTGCAATATCCTGGGAACTAGGTTATTTATCCCCTATTCACCAATGCCTGCCCAGAACTGGCAAGGTTCAGTTGGCTTCTTCACGGAAACTCCTCTCACCAAAATTCTTATAAAAAAAAAAATCCTTCTAGTGGAATTAATATAAGATGGTTGTCACATCTGAGAGGAAGAGGAGAGGAAACAGCACATGGGCAGCTGCAGTATGCAGCATACCCTCCACTGGAAGGAACTAGCCATTGCAATTGCCACCTGTGGCAATTTTCCATCCCCTTTTAGTGTCTGTCTTACTGGTACAGGCTGAAGGTCAGCCTTCGGTAAATGGAAAAGATAAATTCAATCGTAGCTGAATTTACAAAGTATGTGAATTAAGGATTTCAGGATTTGGTACCGAGATGCTAAACCTTTGCAGAAAAAGGCGAAGAAACACAGATGCGCTGCTGGAATAAGTGATACCATAGTTCAGTAATCAGGTTTGCTACCAGGGAAAATGCGTGATAGCAGTTTGTACATAGGGTGTTACCAGGGCCAGGAATCCCAGGGGTTGAAAGCTCCCCAACTCAGGCAGTTTTGGAAGGTTAAATCTACAAATCAGCAGGAGAGAAACAACAGTAATTATAAAAAGATGTTTGTAAGACATCCTTTTCAGAATTTTTTTTTTTCATTCATGGAAATAACTGTGAGAATAATTTTAACTTTTTAAGCCCCATCCTCTGCCACATAGCAACTTTCTTATCACTACAAGAACGTCACCAAAAGAACACCTACCACGCACTTTGTGGTTTTTACTTTCAAAGCATTCACTGGTCAAGCATTACATAGGACAGTAATTACATGGCAGTTTATTTGCTGGGTTGCTAGATTTTTGAGTCTACAGATTAACTCTACAAGTATCATGGCAACCTTCTTGTGCTTAAAATAATTCTATATAATTAAAAGGATGTTACAGCCTCAGTTGACTTGCCACTTAAAATCACCCTCATCATCTTCAATCTGCCTGTTGAAGAAACAGCAAGTGACTTCTCTAACAACTGAGAACGGAAAGCTGCACCCAACACTCTCCGAACTCATTTGAGCTCAGGATACTTTGTATAGCGCCTTTTTGTTGTGTGGTTTTGTTTGTTTAGGTTGGTTTTTTTTTGGTTTGGGGTGGGTTTTTTTGTTTGTTTTGGTTTTTTTCTTTTTTTAAACCAGGAGTAGCCCAACTTCAAAACCAAAGATGTTATTTCTCCTTGATTCACCATTGAAAATCCGTCATTATATAGGGAGAATGCAAATAAAGATCTATTTTGCAGTTGTGGAAGACTATGTATAAAATCTAAACTATATGCACAGATACACATATGATTATTTTTCCAATTGCAGTTTAAACTTAATTTCCTTTCTTTGGATTCTTTTCATAGTAAGTCACCACACCAAAATCTTAAGCGTTACATCTTAAACCAAAAGTGTTTGCAGGGTTTTAAAACATACCATAGAAAATATATTTTCCCCATTACAGATCCTATATCCTAAGATGAGAGTGCTGAAAATACTGCAAGTTAAATATATGGAACAGCATTCATATCAGTTGAGCGGGGGGGGGGGGGGGGNTCTTAGAGGTTGGCACAATGACAGACATGACAGATTTATTTTTTCATTGATTTTTACACCCATCATAAAGTACTAAATTTGCTTGTGCAGAGACTCCTTTTCCTCAAGTTTCAGCCCAAAGTGAAAATTTTGCTGAAGGAGATGCATCAGATGTAGTGAAAATGCTAACTCTGCCTTTTGGTTTAATGCCAGGAAGTATATCACTGTAAAATTTAGTCCAAATGGAGAACAGTGTGAGGAAGCATGTGGAAAAAAAGAAATTGTAATAGTTACTGTGAAAATTAATTTTTAGAGAACAGTCTCAGCTTTGATAGAAAGTGTTTTCTGGGAATGGGTAGAGGCAGTGTTGAACTTCCTTGCACAGCTATGTGACCCCTGCCAATCAATGTCAACACTTTATTAATATTTTACTGAAAAACATGTGAGATGATTCAAACTTCAGCTGTTTGGTAGGTGTTGCTAAGCAACTTTGCTGCTTGTCTGAGAACTAGTTTTCACAGCAACCTTTCCTTGAAAGACCTGCGTCCACTTGAAACACTTTCCCCTTTGTCAGTGAAGAACACAGCAAGTTATGTTCCACTCCTCCCTTTATATTTTCCTCTCCAATCTCCCAGTTAAAAAGAAATGAATTTAATAGTGTCTGAAATTCTCCACTTTACTTACCATAATCACTGTCATAAAATACTATGAATTTCTGCCACCGCAGCTCAGTGACCAGTTTCAGCATAACATCATTGAGGCGGACTGGTGGTCGGGCGGCCAGCGTGTACTCCTCCTCCTCCAGGCTGGGGTTCAGGTGGCAGGCTGTGCGTGGGGAGCCTCCCGTGTTGCGCTGTACAAAAAGGTGTGGGATGTGCATGGCATCCGTCAGGGACTGCAGGGCATTGGCCGAGGCACAACCAGTGGACGTCACTAAGGCTAAGATCCCCAGGGTCATCAAGTCACAGGCTGGAGAAGATAAGAAATAAAGCAGGGTTAGAACAAGCTCAACAATTCCTTTGGCCAACCTAGATGCTAAGAAGGGAACAAGACAGGCTTTACCCTTGCCATTAACATAGAGCTGAAATGATTTATATTACAGTATCAGCTGAAGCCTTTCAGAGTTAGGTCCTGTACCTTCACAACAGGAGACAGTATCTGCAATCTGTACTGATAAGACAAAGTTGAGGACAGATAACATTACTACTGTCATTTCTTCAGACAGGAGCTGATGCAGATGGAGATTATGGCCCTTGCTTCAGGTCATTCCTAGTGGAAGCAGGTACTGAACTCCCGTCTTTTAAAACCCACTTCACTGCTTTCACCTCGTAATCTCTGTTGTGCACATTGGATGAAGACTTGGGACAATAAAGAGCAATTTCAGTTTCAAGGATTTGTCTTATAGAAGGGTTTTGAAGGATTTTTTTAAATTGATGAAAAAACATTCACTAGGTGTCTCAGAGCAGCAAAGAAATAGCAAAGGTACTCGTTAGAACAAAGGCAACTTATGAATGACTAAATTATTAACAACACTGTAGCTGTCTTTAAAAAGATCTGGAAAAGCACGTACCATTTAAAAATACAGCATATACATTTGAGCCCATCTGCTTTTGAGAATGAAGCGTTAGGTGAGTTTGAAACACAGGTCATGCAGGCTGGGCAGCCCCGAGCGGAGCCCTGCGCAGCCTTGCTCTGCCGCTCAGGACATCCTGCAGCCTCTCGCACGGCTCGCTCTTCCCAGGACTCCTCCAGGTAAGACAACCTGATATGCAGCTGGGGTTGGAAAATGTTTGTAGCTAATGCCCCCAGCTATAACTCAGCAGCTATTTAGCCAGTGGTGGTGGTAAGACTGTGTAAGACTATAAGGCAGCTGTTGATGCCCGTTTTTACTAACCCTCTTGAATAAGCAGCAGCATAGTTGGCCCCGGGAGCTCAGCACAGCAAGCTCTCATAGGTTAATGGTGCACCAGCCCTGAGGGTCCCTCAGGGGCACTTGGCACTTCTTACTCCTCTCCTCCTTTGAAAAGGGCTGGGGGCAAGCTCAATGTTTCAGTAGCTGTTTCAGTCCCTGAGCAACCACCTGCACAAGGGAAACCAGCCACTCTGCTTCCCCGGGACAGAGGCCCACCATAATAAAGTCAGACAGGAGGTGACTGGAGATGCTCCACAGTCCTGCTACAGTCTGTGTGGGCTTACTAACAGTGGATAAACAAAAGAGCCTCTGGGATGTAATTCAGAGCCCCTCCGGGACATGCAAGGTAGCTGAGCAGGAAATTCAGCTTCCAGCTGGAGAGGGGAGGCTGCCCTCGCTGGTGCTTCCCCCGTAAAGGTGACTGCCTCCGCATGCGAGAGAGCAGGCTGCCCACGCATGGCACGTACTGCAGGACTGCCGGGGCACGTGTCAGGTCTGGTAATGTAGCAGAGACATGCTGCCACCCTGTTACTGACCCGCCACCTCTGATGTCCGGTGGAAACGGACTGAGCGGAAAGGTAGAAAAATGAACACAATGTATTAAAAGGATTTATTTTTCCTCCTCTAAACACTTTTAAGTATATCTCCACTTCCAGAAGCCAAAAAGTCAGAGGGACTGGACAGGGTATGAACAATTAATAGCAACTAGCAGTTAATTATCAATTAATATTAATTACATAAAGCCACAGTAATTAAATACATAAAACTGTTTTCCTATGCAACCAGTGAACCATTTCACCAAATACATTCTCAGACCAGACAGAAAATAAATATATTACACTTTGATATGGGATGACAGAAAGAAAATGTTTGATCTTCTCTATGCACAGAACATTCAACCTGTATCCTAATGCAACAGAGAAAGATGAAGTGCTTTTAAAATTATTTCCTTGATGGTCTTTACAATAAACATATGTCAGCTGCGTTATCTAAATTTACTCAGTGTTGATTATAGTTATATGAAATTGTTCTTTGTTTTTCCTGAGAGCTGACCTGATTTAACAGCAGGGAGGCATTACATTTGCCAAATGGGAGACCCAGGTTCGGGAACAGATTTGATTTCCCAGGCTTCTTGCCAGAGAAAACTGAACATGTCATACAGGTAATTTATTTAGTCACAGTAGGGGAGGGAACAGAGAAGTGGGAACAGAGGGAGAGAACAGCAGAGCTGAGCTGTAAACCCCTGCAGAGATCACCAACCAGCGAACTTTGTTGTCACCGAGGGTGAGAGAAGCAAGCCACACGGGTCTGGAGAAGGAACAATTTACTTGCAAAGCAGACAGAAGGAGAGAAAAAACAAAGCCCTCTCCGATGGGAGGCTGCATTCAGAAAGTCACTTATTTGTGGAATATAGAGCTGATCACCAGTTGTGTAACAAGAGATAACTTCTTTCAGCAGTTGACCCTAACCAAAAGCTGCTCGCTTATTAGCAGCAAAAAGACCAGAGATACAACAGACCACAGCAAATGGGCACCCTTGTCTCCCAGCACAGCCCACCGAACACAGCTGAAATATCTCAGCAAAGACTGTTTTGGTTGAGGCATTTTCCCAGTGTTTTGTAGTTTGTGTCAATGGGTTAAAATGAAGAATTAGTCAATACGCTTCTACATTCAGATATTTTGTCAATTGATTATGTTCTGCCTGGAAGCATATGCTACACAGGAAGTGTTATCTCCTCTTGCCTCTCTGTTTTGAGATAGTATAGCTGGCAATAAAAAAAACCTAGAATGACTAAGGAAAACAGGTTTCATATTTTCGGAATTGCTTTCTTTAGTCAAATTACAAAATGTGAAACAGAATGTGTCATATTTCTAATAGATGACTTTCACTATATAAAAATACAATGGATTCCAAGAAGTTCAACCTCTCCACACTTATTACACTGAAGGGTGTGAATAAGTTTTTAGCACATAAAGAAGTTTTACGTTCTGCGTGAGTAACACAATGGGGACCAAATACATAACATACTCCAATTCATTAAAAAAACTCATTAACTCTTAAAAATCTTGAAATTCCTTAGCAAGAGAACGTTCAAGGATTATACAATCTCAGAAGAAAACTCTGGTGACAATTTTTAAGATTTTCCCCCCACATGCCTGTACTTTCTTGCATATAAAACTTTGACATGAGAAAAGATGTGTAATTTTCTGTTTTAGTTCATACTAGGTATGGATTTTCAGCAACAATCAAGCATCCCTGACTATGCGATTGAGTAAATCACTAATTCTGTATGTCAGTTGCAGCTTCATAAGCACTCAAAAGAACCTGCAATTTTTGCACATGAATTTCATAACTCCCATCTTGATTCCCTTAAAGCTGAAATACAGAGATTTGAAGTGCCTTGGTTCATGTCAACCTACTAACATAAGGGAAAGGGGAATCAAAACACCTTGAGATGTTTAGTGTTCCTTAATTACTATAGTTGTAGTTATAACAATTTCATATTGTTATAACTAAGATGCTTTCATGTTTATTTATCCTGTAGATATATTTAAGTAGACAAGCTTCAAGAAATAATGCTTTTAAAGTATTTGTTCCACAGATAAAAAGACACAATGTTCTAGCAATCCTGCCTCCAGATTTCACTGCTATATGAATAGCAATAGTTATTAGTTTACTGTACTCAATGCCTTCATTGCCATCAGGCTGCATTTTAAGGGAATACCAACATCCCCCAAACCATACAGTAAGAAATGTGCATGTTAACATGATGAAAACATGAACATCACCATACCTAAAGAATAAATCTGCATTCATTTATTTAAGCAGATTAAATTATTTCATGGTAGTTGTTCATCAATATTGGCCTCCATCAACAGGCCATCTCTCAAGCTTATACTTGGATTTCATTGAAGTTTCCCAAATTATTGATTAATCCAATTTTTAGTTGTTTCAGTGAAGTATCTCTCCTGACCTATTCTTTTGAAGTCTGTTTTCAGAATCTCTGCTTTCCACATCTGCTTGACATTTTACATCTTGAACTGTTATTTCATTACAGTTTCACTAGACACTGTCTGCTCTCTTCTCCATCGATTGCCTTGGTTTTTTCCATTTAGTTCTCCATGTTATCTCTGTCATGGTGTTGGCAGAAGTAACACAGGTTAATACACTTTGGGCATCTTCTAACATTCATTTGTTTAACGTGGCTCTTACATCATAGCAATACATACTAAACTTTTCTCTCGTTCTGTGACCCATATCTCTAATTCCGGTCACATCCCATTAAGACCACACGTAAGCCTGGAAGAGCAGCTATTATTTTTCAGACTGCACTTTATCCATATGACTTTTCAGTCAGTGGGACTCCTCATGGCACATGAGATGATGCAAGAATTCTGCTTTGCTACAACCATGGTCTTGCTCTTCTACCGTTGCCTCGTGCATTGCCATGCTATTTCTGAAGACAGGTGCAGATGGCAAAGTCCTGATTTGGCAACATCTTCATAGGGATATTTGCATTAAGAGCTTTAGCTCAGATCTCTCTGTAATTAAATCCCTCTCTCTCCAAACTGCAGGGAATCAAAATACTCCAAGAGAAACTGTTATCTTGCTCCTAGCAACATGGCAATATGACCGTCTTTCAGTCTCCCTTTCAGTGGTTTCCTATTATTCAGAAAAGGGTAGAAACTTGTTCTTCTGTTTCGACAATTATCAATAGACCAGCTGCCACTGCAATTTCAGATCTAACAATATATCCACCTACTAGCATTCACACTGCCTCTTCAGACTTCAATGCCTTTCTGTCTCTCACTTCTGTGTATCACTATAGCTGGTCCTACTCGCTTTGGACACCATCTGATCATATTCAGTAAATGTTCTCTGAATTGTTTTTTATTTTTACTTGAAATTTTTTCTTCTTTTTCAGGTTGACTAACCCTTAGGAGCTCTTTACTGCACTGCAAATGGAGAATCATCCCAATCACAAATAACTTGCATTTTAAAAAATTTCACTGTTTGAAAATTGAGAGGTTGCTGCCTTTTTGCTCGGAAAGATCTTCAAATGAAGGAAGAGAACTTCAGATATGGCAAGAGAATGGAAATCCAGCCACACTACATACACCTGATATTTCTGGTGTAGTACTCTGCAATGAAACGATTAACAAAGTTGGCACTTCAGTGTTTGTAATTAGGTTTCAAATCTACCATCCTACTGAGGTGAGGGACTTCATGCTTGCCCTAGTACTATTGTCTCAGTCAATCTGGCAGAAAACTAATTTTTCACATTGTTTATCTTTGAAAACCAGTGCGGGGCGGGGGGGGGGATCATTTTATCATTAAAACAAAAATTCCAGAGAAGATAGAAAATTTTGGGGGTGGTGGGGAGAATCTATTTCAGGAACCTAAATCCTAATATTCTATGAGATTATCAAGGCCTGTAATTTATTCTGCTGAAAGTGCATAGTTAGCAAATCTACCAACTGGCCTAGCAAGTAGAATATCATGTGCCATATAAACACCCAAGGAACTAGCTATTGTATTATTTTTGTGTACAAAATTTAATGAGCAATTTTGTTCATTAGCCCATTTATATATAAACAGATACACATAACAAAATTTTTGGGTGAAACACTAAAATAGCAAAGAGTTAGGAGATAAAAATATATCAGTTCAGAAAGGTGATAAACTGTATCTTTAATGAAGAGGTAAGGTCTTTGGGAAATGCACCCATAGAGATATTCTTAAATTAAATGGAAAAAGTCCTTCTGCGAGGTTTGTCTGGAGCACTGAGATGAGATAGAAGGGATGACGATACAAGGAAAAAGACTGCAGCCCACCAAGCAATATTTCAAAATCAAGAAGAGGATGATACAATTTCTTCAGCTAAAACCAAAATAACACAAACCAGAGAAGTGAGCATTTTCACACATATCCGAACAAAACCCAAATATTTCTGCTGTAGTACATGAGAAACTTCTAACAAGAAGCCCCCTTCTAAGTCAGGGGCACAAATCTACAGCTAATTCAGTCACACAGAAAAATGGCAAAAGACTATTAGCTATCTACATTTTAATTCTCTTTAGGCCTCAAAAGGCCTTTAAAATTCAAATGCTTTTGTGCAAAACCAGTCCGTCAGGCAGACAAAATTATAGAATAATCTTCTTAATATCACTGAAAACGCTTCTATTAAAAATATTGATCTATAGAAAGATTCGCTCCTACTATTGGTGAATTAAGGGCAAGATCAAAATTAGTCATCTAAGCACTCACTCAACCTGATGCTTCACTAAATGGGGTTTTCCAAAGAATATTTTTTCCTCACTTTACATTTTATGATGTTTGCTTACTCTTCAGCTTCTTTCATCAACTGAGAAAGGCAATTCATAGTGAATTTGCATCATTGGCACCTGATGTCATGCTATGCAGTTGTCCTTCCTTTGGATACTCAGCGATAAGTATATTTTTTTTTTCTTTGCTCCATTTCTGTAGGCTTCTACTTAGCTTTATGTTCTGTACTTACACTGTGTTTCTTCAAATAACTAAGAATTTATTATTTTTTTATGAAAACCCTACACAAAGCTATAGTTACTTGTCACAGAGTAACTGTTAATAGATAACAAAAATATAACAAAAGTAGACAGCAAAAGTATTTTATGTAGCACTTTTATTGCTGTATCACCTCATATGTGGTGAAGATGAATATTTCTTACTCCATTACACAGACCTTCAATCAAAACAAAATTTATCTTAAAACAAGAAAGCATATTCACAATTAGTCCACTGTGGTTTGATGCAAAAACCAACCAACCAAAATCCCTAACTATCCCACCTTAGATGTGTACATTTTTCAGATATAATATTTGAGAACAATAAATACTTCCTCTCTTTCATTTAAACAGCTCTTCTTCTGTATCTGGGACTAGGACACAGGCATTCTTAGATCCCACAGTCCTTGACGGGATTATTTGGGAAGCCACAGGAAAGTCTGACATAGCCTCACCATAGCTCCTGATGGCAATTTTGTTCCCCCATTTGCTAGCGATTCAGAGCCCAAATGCAATGCCAAGTCTTCCACCAGACATAAGAATTTCAAATTATGAAAGTATTCCCCACATATAACAATGCATTGTGAGAAGGGCCTTGGAGGACATCTGTGACTAATCTGGCATTCAAAATACAAATGCAATCACTGACAAATCCCACAGACCCTCTTGCAACAAATATCATTAAATAAATAAATAAATAACCAGTTTGAGAACCAAAGAGGACAGAACATGCCTGGACTTCACAGAAACATGATATAAACTTAAAACAAAGGAACCATGTACCCAACACAAAAAACAAAAGCAAACTCTAATGTTTGCCACCTCAAAACCCCCGTTCTCTAGCATCTCACATCAAACAAACCACCCTTTATGTGTCCTTTCTCTGAAGCCATGAAACCCACATTAGGAAGAATTCACAATAAATCAGTGCAGGGCTCTCTCCCGTTCCAAGAAGCCAAGCACACCTCCTCCTGCCAGCTCGCAAACTCAGGAAGAGCTTCAAAATCTGACACACACACACACCCCCTCCATATTGCCAGAGCATCTCTGGACAAGACGCTGATACTTTCCCTTGTATAAATATGTATGATGTAAGGTCCTTAACAAGTGATTTGCAACAGCAATAAAACCTAGGGCCATGGTCCCTAAAAATCACAGACTTACAGTGCCAAAGCTAAAAAATGTATAAGCCAACCTGCAACAGGATCATTAGCATCTACACGTGGACGAGACACTGGCAGCAAGGCACAGACTACCACTAACTCCATGAAAATTAGAGAAGCTCATTGCTAACCTCTGGCAGGCTCGAATTTTTCCTTTTAGTTCAACTATGGAGGAAACATAATATTTGCCCGCAGTGGAACTGTCATTGTGAGCCCTCCGTGGGGTTTTTTTGCTACTTAGTCTCCTAATAACTACCAACAAAAACCATTACACTAGATAATATATTGAAAAAACTGAATGGCTACCATTTAGCCTGTTTCTGAATTCTCTCTCCATCCTTCATTATCTCTTTTTTCCGTAGAAAACACAAGATAAGGGAATCTTAGGTGTTTTTTCTTAGCAACTGAATCTTAGCAACTGAAATAAGACTGGCAAGTCAGTTGATAAACACTCTTTTTTTCTTTTAGAAAAACTTAACATAAACTGTATGGCTAAAGTCCTATAGCTGGACACGTTAGTCTCCAACTTAAGTAAAATTATCAGCAGGTCAGCTGAAAACATTTCGGGATCCAAAAATGAGATACACATCATCGCTTACATTTTCTAAAATAATGATGATTATTTCAGTAGGCCACCAGTTATGAGGAAAAGATTCCAGAAAACCAGTACATACATATATCAGCGTGCATATTTAAGTGTACATGTAATCAGTATATCAGAATATCCCTGATAAAGTAGTGTCTAAAAACACCTCAAAAGCTAAGGAAAGCATGAGATTTTGAAATGTTTACCAAAAAATTTTCAGAAAAAGTGTTATTAAAGATTCCTCCCCCTCCCATTCTTGGGCTGCCTTTTTATTGTTTTTCCAGCATTCAGCAGCCTAAGCTGAACAAGAAGGGGGAAGAGGGAGAGGAAAAAAAAAGGAATGGGTTTTTATATATGTTTTCCTAGTGTTTTTTTCCCCCAGAAACATGCTAATCATTACTCGCAGAACAGACAAGCACAGTGGTGATATCGCCTTCCTTGCTTTGCGCACACTGCCTGTTTACCTCTTCTGGGGTCAGAAGCTGGCTCCATCTCCTTTGTGTCACTGCTCAGAGCACTAATGGGGCACCTCCTTACTGCTTGTTGACACTGGCTGCATAGGAGAAGCAGTATTTAGATCTTCAACTTGCTTTCAAGTCTATGCTTTACTACCTGATGCCTTGTGGGCCAATTCTCAACACGTATAAACTGTCAGAGCTCCCCTGACATTACCAGAACCATCCTTTATCTCTAAATAATAGTCACTGTGCCTTGTTTCCTCCATTACCCCCTTGGTTCAGCATTTTCGGTAAACTGTCATTGTGGGCTTGCACACACACAGACAGATCATCTAGTTTTGGTATGAAGGCTGCAAAATGCTTTTATTTTATAGGACCTACAGGAAACACATAAAATTGCATAAATCCTTTCCCTAGAATGCATATTGACTGCAGCAATTGGAGGTTTAAAGCAATTTCCCTGGAAAAGCAAACCAAAAAAGACATTTCAGTGCATGACATTCTTTGTGTCAGTATCAACCCAATAAGCCACTAGCTGCCATCCTTGAAAAGTCAACCAGGGGCAGGAAGAGAAGCAGTCTAGACCACTCTTCTGTTCATGTTTATACAGATAAAGAAATTATTTCAAAATGGTAAGTAATATACCATAGAGAAGGAAAGCAGTTCTCAAAACCAGAGTTGTGCCTTTCACTGAATTTATGGGAGCGTATTAATAGCTCTCTTCAGTCTTTAATAGTCTAAAATAAAACATGAAAGTCCTCTCACACCAAGCACACAAGTAAAACTGCTCTACTGGCAGAGCAGTTTAGTTTCCAAACAAATGAGTAATGCCATCAAGAGGTCAACAAATGCACCAGTTGTTTTCCAAGTAAGGTTTTTGGGTTAATCTTCATTGAACATGCTACATTTTGCATGGAAGAGCTACCACCATGAAATCAGTACCAGGCGTATGCCACTGATAAAAGTGCATTAACTGAGAGCACTAGTGACAGATAAGAGATGGCCTTGTTTTTACAAAAGACAGATCTGATACTGCTCTCTAGCTCCTCCAAAGAAGGTAAGAGTCTCTGAGAGCAGAAACAGCTTTAGAGTTAATAATCTGCTTTATAACTGAGTTTCACTTATTGGCTTTGCAGTTGGGTGGATTTGGAAGACCAAGCCAGGAAAGACTGCGTATTGTATGTATTAAAAAAAATATTTAAAAATTTTTTTATACAACAATTTAGCAATGTGAGTAGTTAAGGATGTGAAACATCACAGAATTTAAACATTTTCTAGTTTTTCTTAATTAATAATACTAATTTTAAAAATCCTTAAAGCAGTTAAATAGTACCTGACAGCATAGAAATTCTCCAGAATAACTGTACTTCTGTTTTCTTAACAAAATGTAATTCCATTAACAATGGTTTTCTCCTGGAATCAAAGCTTGGCATGATGTTTAAAAATGTGAACAAGCATTTCTGGTAATTTGGAATAGAGCATGGTTTTACAGAGCTACACGTTAATCACAATGGCATCAACACTGTTTTAAGGCACTAGGTAGAACTGAACCAGCTTTGAGAGGGGGTTTTTGGGTTTTGTCATTCGGTTGGGTTTTATAGTTTGGTTAGTTTTTTACTTTTCCCCCTTCAACACTGGTTCTGAGGTAGAATTAACTGCAAACCACCTCAATTATTCAAGGGACATAAACAACTGCTTTCCTGAATACTGCGAATTTGATTTCCATTCCTTGCAAGTTCTTCCATAATTATGTTTTCTTTTGCCCTGCAGCACAGAATAAACTGCACTTTCTCACCCTCTGCTTCTTTCACCTGCTTTTCATTACAAATCATAACAATATAAAATTATTTTTTTTATGCCTTCATTAGCATTCTGCAGGGATGCTTGACTTTGCTGCCTCCTTTGGGACTATTTTACATATACACACTGAGTATTATTTTAACATCAGCATGGTTCAGGCTCAGTTCTGGCACGCACAAAAGGAAAACACTCTTCTGCCATTTACAAAAAGCAGTCAAATGTAGCAACTCTAGACAAGCTGGTAAAACCTCCCAGTTCTTTGGTACTGAGAAACTCATTTGGATTCTGAGCAGTATTGACAAGCAAGGAACATGTTAGCCCTGCTTGCCTGTCTAATCAGCAGCAATGATACATATGCACAAAAAGTGCCAATAGAAACTTCAATTTTGGGGGAGCCTCCTCTCCCTTAAATTGTTCTCCTTTGTATCGTGCCTTATGCTGAAAGCAGGAGGAATGAACATCAGTCTAAGCATCACGACATTGCTTCTGAACTAACTACAAAAGATTTCTCTATTCTGTTGTTCCCCCGGCACATTAGGAGCACGTGCCACTCACCGCGCACTCCTACTCACCTAGAAATTTTAAGCAAACCAAAACACTGACGCGTGATCTCTTTTCCATAACCAATCTGCCATTGTGCCTCAGTAAAACGCCTACTTCAAAACAACAAATTCAAACAATGGCAAACATCACTCCAAAGCAGCATTTCACATCCTCTGACCTAAACTTTAAGCAGGAAACTTAGAAAGGAGCTTCTGGGGTATATATAATACTATCAGGCTGCTGTATTATGGGAGAGACTCAAGGTAAATTCACAAAAGCTACTGTTGCCTCACACATGGACAGCAAAGCTTCCATACACGCTCATACCAGCTCAAGAAATGCACATCCTTATCCTTATGCAACTTATCCTTATCATCCTGTCTATGATTCCTCCCCGCCCCCCATAGCTGTTACTTCTACCAGCAAAGTGGACAGCAATATTATGCAAGCCAGATGAGACACCAGAAATCAATTCACATAGCCAGGGAAGCACGCCCATGGTGAAGAAGCCAACTTAACCAACAACATCCATTTATTTATGCCAACTGCTGAAAGACTTGTAGTGTTTATGAATCTAGCTATGACTCAGTACATATTTATAGCATATATTTATTGACAAGTTTTAGGGGTTGATCTATTGAAAGATCTCTGCAATGTATCAGACACTCACAATTGCATTCAAGGATTATGCAAATATCCCAAGCCTAGCAACAGTCTAAAGCCGCTATTTCATTTTCTAAAGTCAGCTTTAAAAGGAACACTTTCTTCTTTCCTCACTCATGAAACACATAATGAATGCCAAAATTATTTTTGCTCAATACTAAAAAAAAAGATTCTGTCCTCACTCAGCACCAGTATTCCTTACATAAAAACCACTTTGCTTACAGATCTCAAATCCCCATGACCATGCAGTGCTACAAAATGGGTGGCATTAAAATACCGCAAATCTGCATTCTCCAGTTTTCCTTTTAGCAGTTGCCCTAGAGTAACTTCGGACACCACACATGACTTTTTAAACACCTACTAAAGCTAGTCTAAATTATTGGAGTATTACTCTGAATTTCTCTCTCCCCTTCAGCTCTGCATGAGTCAAATCAGGGGAAAAACATTAAAACCCACAAACGTTCAAGAGTTCTCAATGGAATACAAGAAATTAGCCAGTTGTTCAAATGTGTTTAACACCTGATAGTTCCCACTATGAACCTTAGGACAGATTTTCAAAAAGTCTCAACATTTATGCACCTCTTAGCCAGAGGCTGCTTGAAGACCAGGCCACTTCTTTTGATGCTTAAATGAGATCTGACCTCTTGAAAGTTGCTCCCATTTTGGACTGCACAATTTTTTTTTTTTTTTTTTTACTTCATTAATCTTTTTTTTTAAACCATCTTAACCTCTCTCTCTGCAGATAAACAGATATTACACTGTAGATAACCAAGCTTACCTCATAACAGCACAGATGCAGAATATTTCTTTAATCTCATATTACTCAAAATTGTTTAAAAATTAGCCTAATTACATCTTGCACCTAAGGTTTCTCTATATATGAAAGTCGCGCTGGGGAAGACACCAATTTGAAAACTAACAAGGTATCCTGGAGTAGTAGACAGGTTTGATAGAGGTGAATGCCTTTTTGGCTACATCTACTGTGAAAGTGGAAAATTCAAAGAAAACTCACACCAAAAGGCAAATCAAGAGTCGTTCAGAGGTGGTCAAGCTGCTCTCTTTGCTGGATGCATTTTCTTTTTATGTTCCTATCAAACAGCAATAGAGAGTTTCTGAAGGTCTCCCTCTCTCTCCTATCGCGCATACCTCCCCAGCACACAAAAACCACACGCTGGTATGCCCTTGCTGCTCTTCCATGCATCCACCCATGGTAGCACCAGGGAGACCTGGAGCATATCAGGCATGACTGCATGGCTCGTAGAGCAATGGCCAAGAGCAAGAGGACACCAGTGTTTTGCTCCTCAATCTTGCTGGTGAAGAGAAAGGGCTTGCAGAGGAGTAGACAGAGCCTGTGGTTTTAATACCTGGTTGCACAGCTGGTGTCAGCAACAGGGCTTTTACAACCATGGAACCCTCTTTCAAGACCAAGGACTTCTAGGAAGAGACAGGACCCTCAGTGGTATGAAAGCATCTTTGCCACCAGGCCGGCCAAACCGGTGAAAAGAGCTTTAAACTAGGAGCAACAGGAAAGGGAAATGACAGCCAATGCTTATACTGACAAGATAGACCTCATACCAAAGAAGCTAGCACCAAATTCCAACCTGGGCACGTAGAAGGATTGGTTTAAAAAAAGAAAGATGCACCTCAAATACAGAGTCAGAAACAGTAGGTCAGAGAAGGATCCTGCTTTCAAATATCAATTCTCTTTTTACCAGTTACAAAATAATGAGTTTCTAATCAGAAGTACCACCACAAATAAGGATTTTTTGTTTGTTTGTTTATTCATAGGTCACCACCTTCTCACTAAAGGCTTTCACTACATCTCTAAGTGTACATTAATTAATTGGGTCATATAGATTTTTGGAGAATGCATATTATGGTCACACGTTCCAGTCATAAGCCAAGTAAAAAAAAATTCAAAAGCCAAATGTTAGAAAGCCACAGCAGCTACAGCCTTCTTGCGATTCCCACGCTGTCCCAAGCATTAGGGAATTTTACTGTGAGTGAAGAATGCAAATTCTAGGACTGCTACAAATCAAGTTACAGCAAGGCACCATAGACAACAAAATGTTAGCTTAAGAGCCTCGACACGCTGACAATAACTATGTTACATTCCCTGCAGGGGTAAGGTTTTTTTCAGTTATCATTGTATGATTGTTATACTCACTCTGATTTTTTTCTTTTATTGTACGCCATCTTTATAAAATCACTGTCCCATTCAGAACATATGCTATATACACCAGCTAAGTTGCCACATTCTTTATAGCTTTTATTCTTTTCTCATAATCACCGAGTTGTTTTTATAAAGTAACTTAACTGTAAGGTGGAAGGCCAGGGGCAATAAATATCCAGGCCTGATGGTACTCTCCCCTCTAGAATCTCACTTGTCTGATTTCTAATAACCTACACAATTGACATTGTGGGCTTTTAAAGTTTCCCAAATCTCTCCAGAAGTGAAGCATTGCCTTTTGAGGTTAGCGCTCTAGACACATCATGAAGGTGCAGTTTCCGAGAGCTCAGACATTGTAGCCTGGTTCTGTAGACTCAATAGTTACTATTAGCTCTCCAAGCTTCCCAATTTACCTAAAATAACCCTTTCCCAAAGATCCAATTTCATGAGCACTAGACTAGCCTATAATTTTTCATTCAAGGATCTCTGACAGTCAAAATACATACCATAGCTTTTGAAGTAGTTGCCAACATAATAGTGTAAAAATACCACTACCCCGTGTCCAGTCTCCTGAACCCATTAGCCTCATCTGAATGACTCTTCCAGATTTATGTGATGTCTTCAGACTGGAGACTCATCTGTCCCCTTTTTTTTTTTTCCCCCTCTGTTTCTTGCCTGAATCAGAGTCTCTTCCCACATGTAACCTTTTATCTCTCCTTCCTTAAAATGAGTGGTGAAAGACCTTGCTTTTATAATCTTTTATGATGCTTTTATAATTTTATAATATAGTCAACTTTGTGAAGAACCTTTGGTCATCAGTTGACTGAAGTTCCCACTAAGAACTTAGCTTCCTGCCTTAATTTGAGTTTGGTCTTAATAAACTGATTTTTTTCATAAACTGTAACCAACCCTCGCTTCAAGGGCCTTCCACAGTCACCGGTGGTTTGTGGATCTTTCCATTGCTACTTTTATATTATCACCAAAAAATTCTGTCAAAAATAAGAGACAAAAGGAAGGGAGAAAACTCATTTTTAAAGTGGTCTTTCAGCTGCTGTATATCTTTGTATAAAGTTTGTAATCTTGGAAAGAAATCATGCATTGTAAATAAGCCAATTCTGAAGGAAGTTTCAAAATAAAATGATTCACACATCACAAAATATTTTTCATATGAACTTAATAGCAGAGCAGATGCATTTTCCCCATGAGGTAAATCATTCATCACTACAGAACTCCCTCATCTTCAGGAAAGAGCTACGCTTTGTTGTTCCCCTTTCTTTTTTACCTTATCAATTATGTTAAGGGTTTTCGTTGGTTAATGCATCCAGAAAACTTTTTCTCTCGTACCAGAAATGGTAGTTTCAGACTTCTCCTCACAGATCTGTATCACCAAGATAGGCTTGCACATTAACAGCCGATCTAAATGCCTCCTTTTATTGTTGTCCCTTTCAACCTTTGTCACAGCTCATTTATCTTCTCTCAAATTACATTTTAAAGCTAGGACCAGGACAACTGAATTTCTAGCTAGGTCTATCCAGTGACAAAACGGACAGGTTCTTCAGCAGCGCAAGTGCACAGTTGTGCTAAAACACACTTTAGAAAGCACATACTTACTCGCCCCTCCCACATCCCCTAAAGTGAGTTCTACAGAGATCTTGAGCATTTTCTACAGTATTTATTATACATACAGCACTATGAACCACTTGTATTTTGGACCTAATTCATCTGAATAAGCAACTTCTTTGAAATCAAGTGGTATTTATTCCCTCACCAGGCTGAATTTATTTGGTGTGACCAGGAAAACTACCTCCTGGATAAGACACGTCAGGTGATTTCTCAGGGGAGCTTTTTGTCAGAGAGACTCTCTACCTTTACATGATAATATTTTGATATAGTCCAAATCTACATCTTGAGACTGTCTGTCTGGCAGACAATGACCTTGCACATTTATTACTCTCTGAAATTCCATGGACACCAGTCTTATTTTATATATATATTTAGACTGACAAGTATTTCTCAGTTCTACAAGAGAAAAGTGATTTTTTTCCCACTGATAACAGGGTTCCTTAGCTGTACAGCCCAAGGCATAATACATTATCCTTGGCCACAGTACCAATGGAGGGTGTTTAAAGCCCCGGCCTGAAGCAAACTTAAGGTTTGGAGGAAATTTAGCTCTTTCTTGTACACTTTACACATTACCTCTAGGTGTAATGGAGGCATATATGGATGCTTCTTCCTCACAGCCCTCTCTTAGTGCAGGGTGGCTGCCACATACCAGACACAGTCTGGACACTCTGGAGACCAAGGCCAACATCTACTGTAAGGACACATTACTTCCTCTCTTCCTTGGCCTGGTGGCTACAACAAAGAATGGCAAGATGTTCCAAGTCAGCTGCATGACTGGATCATGCCAGCAGGAGAGTGATCACCAAGTGCATTTAAACCAACTTTGTGACAGGGAACCGGGACAATTAGGGAAAACCATTTTTCCTCCCTTCCACTCCAAGTCCCTTCCAATTTAAGAGATGTTTCTGTGCAATATAATGAAATGCAACATTTTCTTTTCTCACGTAAGATTTTCCCAACCTCCTTGGACTTCCGTGCATGCAGGAGACTGTGTTGTGGTGCACTTGTTTAAGTGGGGGGAAAAAAGGGGTTCTAAATGGGACGAGTGCCTATCATTTCTTTTCCAGGTTATACAGTTGAGTAACTGCATTGACCACAACTTTTCAGGTAACTCTTAGGAGTTAAGCTTGTTTGAACATCAAAACTGGATGAAAAGGGTTCTGTGAACAATGATCAAATATACCAGCTAAACTGTCAGGAAGTCTGCAAAACAGAAAGATTGCACAAATTAGAAAAGAATGTGTAAAGTCCTAATACAGAATCTTCACTAGCTCCCTCTTGAGATTGACAACTACATTATACTTTGGGCAAAACATTTTTCAGCATCTGTTGGCCGTTTATTTATGCTCAGGTTGGCAGCAGAGTAGGAAGTTGGTAACAGCTAAAAGAGGCTCTCAAAAAAAAAGAAAAAAAAAAAATCTTATGTTCAACAAGTGTGAAGATTTCAAACTGACCAGCCAGGTTACTTGTGATGCAGAAAATCACATGCCACTTGCATCATATCTATCTTTTCCCTGAAAAGATGCACTCTGAATAAAGAAGACTCATTAATGTAATATTAGAAAAATATTTCAGCTACATGGACAACTGATGAGCTCTTCATATAGGTATCATTCAATTTATAGACTGATTTTAGAACATATAGAAATGCATAGTGAGAAGAAAGGCACTATTTTCTACCAATGCTCTCACAGCTAGCCTCGTCTCTGTTTTGTGTTAATTAGAAGACAGTTTTCACGTTGTGCGAATATACCCTTTTCAACATTCAGGACGAGACTCTCAAGAATCCAACCAGCTGGACTGCACCAAGCCCCAGGAGCCAACACAGACTCCTGCTGACAGCAGGCACCTGGGGTGCGCGCAGAGCCCCCATATGAGATAAGCAGCGAAATGGTCTCTTTGTGCCACACAGTGTGCTAATGCGCTAAAAAGCAGATATGATCCCAAAAGAATAAGTTTTCTGAAGTGACAATTTTCTTGCCCCCTGACCCTTGCTGAAGTCATTTAAATAGAAAGGTCTACAAAGCAAAATATCAACCACAAGAAGTTTCATATGAAGAACGTATGAAAGTTTAAACAATTTTTATTTTAAACCTAACTTTGAAATTTCAATACGGATAACATCTCTCTTTTCTTTATTTTACAACCTAAATACCTGCAAAAAGAAAACATAAATGCATAATTTTGTTTTGATTCTGAAACTGAAAACCAGAGGGACCCAGCTTAAGTATACTGCACCAGCTGGAACTTGCACTCTCAGCAGATAGTATCATGTTACAGCCGAAATCTCTTTAGTACGTGTCCGTCCCAGCAGTCCACTCCCATGGATCATCTCTGGGCAGCACAAACAATAAATAATTAACAGTGGTTCAGTAGCTCATGTTCTGTTGGAAGCCCTCAAAGAAAAGAGTTTGTGCGACTGTGATCTTGATTTGCAGTGACGCCTGTATATGGATACATCCACAACGCACTTTCCGTCTTTCCAGAGCAAATCAGTATTGCTAAATACCTCTCTTGCACTCACCTACAAGCTTGCTTATACATGTATTTTGGGACAACACTAACTCACAAGTGCACATACACTGCTTTTTCTATCTAACATATGGATATAGCATCTGTTGATGCATCAAGAGGTAAATTCCTTGTGGGCCAATTTTTAACATGCCTATAGTGTAGACTAAGCTCTGCTGTAAATCCCAGAACAGGTGCACTTCTCACAGAGCACTTTATATTCCTTGTGGGCTGATGTTCAGGCTGACTGTCTCTCTGGCATGCCACGGACAGGGGTGCAGGTGCTTGGCCTGTCAGCCAGGGGCCATCACAGGCTCTGACGATCCTTGCCAAGTTTCTAGGTGAGTTCACCAGGTCAGAAGACTTTTGGTCCCTCTCCTATCACCGGCAAGCTTTCCCCATTCCTCCTTCCCCACTTCATGACTCAGGCAGGACTCAGGTTGAGCCCTCTGGTTGCTGACCCACACTTGGCATCATGCCTGAGTCTCCAAGCAGCCAGGAGATCCTGTGGATCTCAGCCACAGTTAAATAACCAGTCCCCACACCTGACACTTCATACAGCCCATGTGCTACACATCAGCCCACAAGACAGTCACTTTTCTCAAGGGTCTGCAAGCTAAAAAGTTTTGGCAACTGATTGGCATCTATAAACTCAGTTTAGGGTGAGCATCAGCTGGCAACCTCTTGCTTCAATTCTTCGTTATGAAGAATCTGAAATTTCAAGGGCAAGTTACACAAAGCCTCCAGCATAAAGCATTGCCTCGGTCCCTTCTACACCTTGGGTACATGCCAGCTAAGATGGTGACTGAATTTGTCAAACACAATTCCCAGTCTCCGCTGCTCAGAAACCCTATCCAAAAATGCCAATGTTTGTTTAGAGTGCAGTAAGTGCCACAATAAGCACCGCGCTTTAAGCCCCTTACACAAATCAGGACAGACTAAACTTTTGTTACCTACAGGGTCGACTGGATTTAGCTGGGAAACTTTATTTCTGATCTCTGCACGTAGACAGAAAGAAAGGAGTCACATGTATAATTTATACAGATAAATGAGATCAATGTGAATTTCCTTTGTGTACTCATTTCTGTTTATTTCTTTTCTTTGTGTTTTCCTAGAGTACTTGCATGAAGCATGCAATGCCATTCTGTTTGAGTGGTTAATATAGCATGAAGAGAAAACCATACTTGTCATGACATGTCAGGCCCTGCACAGCAGAATCCCATGTGATATTATTTTTGGCTACTGAAAGCAAACCAGTGCAGATGCTATAAAAAGCAGATTACCAGAAATCTGAGTTCCTATAAACTATTTTTAATGTAAATAACTGTCCATATATTTCTTGTGCAGTCCAGGATCTGCTCTCTTCTATTACAAAATATGATACAGTATGTTTTTGCAGTCCTCTGTCACAGAGTTCTACTGAAAAATAGGTGACGGATTAAGTTTCTTTTCAGGCGTAGTTTTGGGGACCTTTTGTGAACTTTCATTATCCCCTAATTGTTCCTCTGACAGGGTTCAATTTTGCACTCCTTGGGTACGCAACATCTTCATTGAAGGTAAATACAATATTGAATCTATCACATTAGCTAGGTAGATTTGTCTAGGCCAGTGTCTTTTCCATATCTGTCACCCATACCACGAGTCTCACTAAAGCTTGCAAAACCTTTTGCAGACATACACAAAACCAAACTCCCGTAAGAGTATGTTTTTCAGAATATTGTCATATTCATTGGTTTTGTACTGAAGCATGAAGATTTAAAGTTCTTTATAATTTCTTAATCTTACCAAATATAGTCGTGCATTTTCTAATTATCTGTATAGAGTCTAATCCTTAAAAAAAAAATTAGAAAATAAAAAAATCCTACTAAGATCTCCTAAGCATTCAACATATTAACTTTGCGAGTCCAGAAAATTCTTGCTGTTTTTAAGCCTTGACTTTGCCTCCTATGGAGTTAAAAAAAACAAAATCCCACTTGCTTTCTCTTTCCATCACCATTTTCCCTCCTTCAGTTATGAATCCTCTTTTTTTGCCTAACTACTGAAGATTCTGCTCTTTTCCACATCTTTCATCAGCTTTCACTTCCCTCTAAATACTTAAGCCTGTGTTGCATATATCTTCACAAAACACGGTCACCAGAAAGGAAAGAGGAAAAACATGACATTCCTAACACGCCTACATTGAGCTCTCTCCGGTGACACTTGGGCCCTTTTTTTTTTTTCCCCATAAACTGCAATACAGCTGTGAAATTCATTATTTTTCCATGAGCACAACTTTGCAAGTCTCGGCACTGTGTTTCACCCGCCATTATATGCTACCCATTCACCTACTCTTGTTAGGAGTTGCTAAAGTTACTGCCTCCTCTAGTCTGAATGCGTGTCACCCATATATAATTGGTTTTCCCAATTCCAGATTAGAGGTGAGAATATTAAACACTCTTTATAGCATAGAACTTGTGGGGATCTCAGTATTAGGTTTTTGCTGTGCTGATCATCCGTGTTTCACATACTTTCATAGACGGCTCCCTAATTACGGTGGCTTCTCACGTCCATCGTCCCTTTCTCCAGAACTGCTTAGATTCGCTCCTGGCTTCTTCTGAGAGCATTTGCCAGAGCATGATTTTTCCATATGGTAACCCATTGACCTATAATAGCATTGTCTGAACATTCTGAAAAAATATCTGTACCTTAGAGCCAGTGTTTCTCCCTTTGGTGAAGTTCACATTGTTTATAACCATCTGTTTAATTGGGTATTGCCTTGGGAAATAGTGTTGTGGCTTCAGCAAAAAGCCACAGGCTCTCTAGTAAGATCTGAAAGGCATTGCAGCAGTCCTATTTTAATGAAATTGCATTTGCAGTGTTGCAGCAAAACATCTCATGCCAGTTCCTTGAAAAGATGACAAACAAACCCAAAAGAATAGTGAGCTGATTATAAAGCTACTTTTACTTTTTAAAAGATTTAGTAGTGACAAATCTTGCCATCTCTGGAAAGACATGACAAGCAGAACCAATACAAACCTGTAAAAGGACTTTACATTTTGTCTACAGCGTGCACCTTACAGCTGCATCAGCTTCTTGTATGTGAGCTAGGTCATTTTGAAGTCACTTGTGTTTTTCTGTGCTACAGTGCACTGAGCAGTGCAGGCAAGCTCATAAGTGGCACATCGCACAAATGCAAAGTAGGGCAGGAGGTCTGACATTCTGGTTAAGTCTCACATGTTTCTGACGCAGAGTCAATGCAGTAGTCATACTGCATTGGTTCCCTCCATCAACAAATCTTGCAAAATATGTTGGAATTCAAGATTCAGAGAGACAGAATCCACCCTAGAAGCCTACATAGTTTCCTGGGAAAATGATATCACAAAAAAAGAATTATTCAGTATTGAATTGGATTTAGTTTGCTGTTACCCTTGCTCTGGAATTCATGAGCTAAAAACGCCTTAGAAATATTTCACAATTCTGTACAAAATTCTGTACAGAACTTTTCAACAAGGTTTTCACCCCATTATTCAGCTGAGATGGAAGGGGATGTTATTCCCCCCGGTACAAATCTCTTTTTATGCGCGTCACGTATAGGATTTACCACTTAAAACTGGAAATGAGGGTTCCTTCTCATGGCTGAGATGCAAGAAATTACTGTGTACTGTTTATTGTCAGCATCAGGATCCTTATGACTGATTTCTTTTACTGTCATAAGACACTTCAAATGGAAACACAATTTCAGGACATACAGATAACCCTTTTAACACAATGAATGATTTATTACACCATCATGAACTTTTACAGTGCTGCTACTGGTTTTAGAGGAAGTTTTATCTTATATTTTACTTCGATCGTGACTGTACCGAATTTTCTATTGGGAATATTTGTTGTAGTTCAGTAGAGCGTGTGGAGATATATGCATGTCACATACCTTAGTGTTTTACCCCAATACATTACTGAAGAACACTAACTACTTAAACTGCACTTTTAAGGATGAACTTCGAAGAGATTAAAAAGAAAAAGTCAAAGTTGTTTTTCTGAATGAAAGAGCAGAATCACGGTCAGAGTTTTCATTTTACTGCCTCAATAACCATCAAATAAAATCACTGGGCTCACGTACACCATCAATAAAACAACAAGCAAATAATAGAAATAGAGCCTTGCCACAGCATCAAGAGTTCCTGCCTTTGAAGAGGAGCACCTCAGAGTTTGCAGTGCTGATTTTGCTCTGTTTGATCTACCAATTATATCTTGCACAAAAGTATTCGCTTACCCCTGACAAAACACTCTTCTGTTTGCATTATCTTTGCTGGACTGTCATAATGCCCTCTTCATTTTGGAGCCTCTGAGAACACAGAATATAAATTCAGACCTAATTTATCTTATAGCTGTCAACACAGGCCTACTAGTCAGAGCTAGAATAAGAGACGTTGGACTGGAATAAACCCAGAACTTCATATTAAAATAGTTTTTTATATGTGTGTCTGTGTATATCTACATTTTAAAGCCAACTGACTTGCATAATGCTCTTCTGTGACCTTTAGTAATTCACTGGCTATTTGTGGGTTGTGCACACAGCCAAAATCCAGCTACAAACATCCAGAAGAAACAATGGCACTATCAGCAGTTAGAGACAAAGAAACTAAACTAACTCCAAAGAACCCTGCTACTTCCTTTTTGACATAGAAGAAATATCAGGTAGTTCTTTAATGTGTGCACAGAAAGTAGCCAAGGGGACAAGAGGCTTTACAGTCTTTGCTTGGGGCAGACCTTTAGTTTAAGAAATTTAGAAATACGTTAGATGTTATATTCTTCAGTAAACCACAACTTCTATTACCACTTAGTTTCTTATGAGTATGCTTAAATAACTATTGCTGACTGTTTTAGTTTCTTGCAGTCAGTAGAAACCCCTACTTCAAAACTGGAGAACACTAAAACTGAGAAAATTACAGTGTTTGAGTTAGGAAGGAGTCATCACACTTCAAATCTTCTTTTACCTTTTATGTCCTACACAGGGAAATGATGGCCTGAAAGTTGTTTTGTTTAGTTTTGGGTTTTTTTAAGAGACAGAAAAACAAAACCCCCATCCTTCCCCACCCTTGCTGTCTGCCTTCCTCCCTCAGCCTCCCATAACCAAAATATTTCATCACAGTTCAAAACCTGCCTTGACCAAAATGGACAAGTCTCAGATTTAAACAGAACATGAAAAGAAAAAAGGGCTAATGAATGGAGCCACTTCTTTAGGGCTTAACAATTTGGACCACTTCAGATAATGTTAGATACTTGAGTGTAAAGTACTTTGTTCTTATTATAGAAGAACCTGAATGAAAATACAGGTTCTAGAAATTTATGTAATGATTCAGAAAAACATTTAGAATAACACTTGAATAGCATGATAAAATTCATCCCCCATTCAGCCTTCAAAATTTTGCTTAAACCTAAAGCAAATACTGAAATTCAATTGATTACATTCGATTTTGATTAAAATAGGAAAAAGCACTATCCTGAGATGCTTTCTTGAAACAGTAGAAACACCTGTCTTACAATATTTAATTTTAGATATTATGTTTAACACATCTGGCTATAATGTAGAAATGAGGAAGCAGACCTAACAGGCCATTCATAGTAAATATGCCTCATGTATTCTGCTTTGCTGGTATCACTAGGTAGAAAATTGACACTATCCAGTAAATATTTTTTGCAGTGTTGACAGTGGCTTTTCTGTTCACTAGATATCCTGCCATTGCTTTGAAAACTCTGTTTCTGAACAGGGGTACAAAAAAAGTCAATTCACATCATAGGAAACCTTTTGCTTTCCTAACCTGAAACTCTACAGCAAAAATTTGAAAGAAAAAACTGTATGTATTGGACAGTAGTTTAGAAAACGATGTCTAAACAGCACCACTTCTGCACTATTTTTTTAAAATACTGAAAAGAAATAAGGAGCCACCTAGTCCAATACTACCTTCCTCTTTTTTTTTTTTTTATTTGTAAATAAACAACATATGCAGCAGTTGATACTTACAGAAAGGCTCTGTGAAGTAGAGCGTGTATTGTGTGACCCTGCTGCCTGTATACTCACAGTGGTTCCAGCAGCTCAACAGAATTAACCTGAGTTAGAGCTGGTTTCCAATCCACTTTTTTAGTAGCCTACAAAAGAACTATTCTTGGTAAAAACAAATGAATTTTAAGTCCTTTATAATTTGACTTCCTTAATACTGTGTGGTAATGCACTCTGCAGTTTAATTGTGCTTTCCACAGAAAAGTACTTCCTTTTGCTCATTTTAAATATTCTCCTATTTTTGTTGGACGCCCCTTGGTTCCTATGTTACAAAATTCTCATTCACTATTTATATTTCTGTACCATCCATGATTTTATATACTGCTATTATACTATCATCATATCTCTTCATGCAGCAATCCTAACCTATTGTGTTTCTCCTCCCCTCCAGGCAGCTCCACAACTTTAACCATTCTTCTTGTCCTTCTAGATTTTATCAGTTTTACTGTGACCTTTGTGAGACAGGATCATCAGATCTGCACACAGAATTTGAGATGCAGAAGTACATTTGAAAAATGAGGTTGTTTTGTTCTCCATTCCCATCCTAAGAATCCCTAAGATTTATTTGTCTTTTCTTACTGCCACCAAGCATTCAACTAGGGTTTTCCCACTGTGCGTAGAAATACCCACAATAGATGCAAGATCTCTTTCCTGAGTGGTAACAACAGTTTTAGAATTTACTACTGCGTACACAAACACGTATATATTCTGTGTGGAAACACACACAGAGCCTATTGCAGCAGGAAATGTTTCTTGACAACCCCACAATGCTAAGAAAACAAAATGCCCAGGAAAAAAAAAAAAAAAGCAATCTGTCATACCAGATCAAAATAACAACTGAACTATATGCATCTACCCATCCCTATGTCCATTCCCCCCAAAACAATGATTATTCATAAAAGCGCACAGAGGAAACTCCTTCCTGCTTTTGACAGTCTAAAAACAGGAGGACACACATTGGCACATTTGGTGTTTGGCCAATGTCCAGAAAGAAGTCAAACACAGGTATGTCCTCACCAGCTAATAGGCAAGTCACCATCAGATGCTTTTCCCACCAGAGAACACGTCTGTTGCAGGTGGTTGCTTGTGTAGCCAGGAGTCTGTCACTGCTGTCAGACTGCTCAAACAGAAACAGCACCTCAGCTTAAAGAGGTAAATTATAGTTCCTTTGTCAGCTATTATGAAGCCTACAGGGTATAGGGACTGCAAAACTGATTTACAGCCTCATCCAGAGTACCCCAAGATTGCTGGAAGTCGCTGCCTGTAGCACACGAGATTTTGAGCTTCCGGCCCTTTCAGGGCATTATAAGAAAAAGCTGGGCGAAGGTTGTCGTACAGACCTCTTGGCCAGCACACTGCGTGTCAATGTGTGGGCGCACGCGCATCTGCACTCTGGTTGGAGGCTTCTGCAACCAGGCTGCAGAATTGTCTTTTGTTACCTTTATACGTATCTTTAATACATCCATCTAAACCCAGGAGGATAACAGCAGCACCCATGACAACAGGGATGAACATGCCTATTAACAAACACTTGGTAAATACACCAGAGAGAGCTGGCATTAATGCATTTGTTAGGAACATGGGAAAATTAAACATATTCTGTAGAAACGCAGGACAATGAAATTCTTTCAAACTCTAGTAACTGCAAATAAATATGACTGTGTTCCTTTAAAAAAAAAAAACTTTCTGTGCTACACTTCAATTCATATTTTTCAGAAAACATGGTGAACATCTTTACCTGTCTCAGTGAAATCAAACAGCATATTATGAGGCACCAGAAGTTATTTCCCTGCCAGGTTTTCTATTTGCCTTTTCTGATTGTCTGGGTGTTTTTTCATTTGCACCCAATTGAGCACTGCTACCTCACCAGTTCCTTTGTACTGACCTGCTCATCTGCTGCAATAACTTTTTTGTTTTCCGGTTGGTGATTCTATCTCCTAGCATCTATCATCCTGTTTTGCTACTTTATTCAATTTTACAAACTTGCCACTGCAAATTATTTGCACAAATGGAGAGTGATTTCTCTTTACATTAGCTCTCCTCTTTTTAAGATTTGCTCCAGCAACGCACTCAGCAATGCTGGAGCAAATGGTGGAAAGGAATGGCACAACCACAAACAGGAATTAATGAACTCTAGTGCTCAAGGAGAACTACACACTGGCAAAAGTAATACTCAGTTTATAAGGCAGAAGAAACCAAGAAAGCTTATCTTAGTCCTTAACCATCTCGGAAAAATATTTCCTTAACCTGTTTTATAATCTGTACTTGCAGCATAAATCCTCCATTATCCACAGTTAATTTAGAGGAGAGAAAAGAAACATGCTGTTTCAAATAAGTGAAAAACTACACTGCAGCAGCAAACAACTACAGAGCCTGTTTCTAACATCAGAAAGATGCACAATCCTAGCAGGATCTAAAGAATGGGCTATATGTAATCTTGTAGTCTTCAATTTCTGGTCATCGGCTGAAGCATTCCTATTAAATGGCCTTTATATACTCCCTAATTCAAAAAATGCCAAGAAGTTAATTTAATCCTCAGAATGAATTCTACCAGAAGCAGCACGTCTTGTGCTATAAACAGATAATGGGAAAAGCATTTTAGATTCAAGAACATAAAATTTCAGTTTTTTTCCATAACATTAACACCTGACACTTCCCTACATCTGTTCTGTACATCTTACACACCCTCCAAGCAGTACAAAAAGTCATACTCTAACAAATGGAGGCCTGGCAGATACTTCTTGTCTCCAGCCAACCTTTTAACCTTAACCACATATCACCCTTGTTTCGAGGAGTTTAAAATACTTTACTTTTTGAAATACCTATTTGTTTCAGAAACCTGAATTGCTCCACATTCAAAGTTCAGGAAAGCCAAATTTTCTCTCTCCGAGGAAAGTGATCTGTGCGTATGTTTGTTTTTCCTTATTGAAATAGCATCTCAAGAGCACTCAGTTCAACTCATGCGTTACCCGTCAGGGGTCAGCCTGATTCATATCACAAACAACCGATGATATCCCTGTAGTTACTTCAACGCTACTTCAAAAGGGAAAAGATGGCAAGCAGAAAGAAAACAGCCTTTGTCTTTCGGAGTTTCATTTGTCAGTGACACCTTATCAACAACAGGCTGGAAAGTTAGTCAGGCTTTATAGCTCTATTGCTCACAGGTGATACTAGCCTACAGGGTTACAGATGCGACTGTATGAAAAAGCACTACCTGGAGGAGCAGGGGGCAGATAGAGACAGGCTGAACGATGGCTCCTATCCAGGGAGGGATGAAGACTGCATAGGTGATGCCCAAAGGGCACAGGGGTCCACGCAGGTTCCAGATGCTGTGCAATAAAACGCAGTCATTCACAGCTGTGTGGTGCCTCATTCAAGAAAACTGACACAGTTACATTGTTAACTAACTGCTTGTGTGTCTTTGGACACTTGTAGTAATCTGTCTCATATCAATATTTAGAAGGTTTATTCATAAAATCATTCACTTTTAAGTCTTGAGCATGTTAGTCCTAGCCAGTGGTTTTCCATCTTTGCAAGGTTTTCCAGTGGAGGGATGGGACACTGGAAGTTTCACGAGTGGCAGCACAGTAAATGTCACTGGCTCATTTCGCCACCTTTTCTGAAAGGCTGAGCAGTCACCCAGGGCCCCCAAGAGCCTGTGAATGGTTGACTAAAAATTAGTGGTGCAAGTTTTTTTTCTAGTTCAGGGAAATGGTATGGAAGTGACAGCAACCATTACAAGATGAATGCACTGTTAAGTGACCTATGATGAACAAGAGTAGAAAAAGAATAAATTAGAATGAAATTACAAGAAACACTTTGAAAACCTGATTAAACTAATTAGGCTTGGAAAATCTTTTCTTTCAGTATTCAAAAGTTTGTAATATTTGGAATGTCTTTCATGAATAATATTTTAATAATATTTTAATGGGCTTTTTATGATTACGCATCATGAGCAATATTTAATAACACTTATAAATTACATATATAAAATTACCACTTTAAAATATTTATTATAAGGGGGGGCTGGGCACCCCTAAAAGTCTACTGGGCGCACCAACATATTTTAAACCAAAAAAGTAAAATGAGGAGGTAGTAAATCTTGTGGAAGCACTGCTTCTTGATTCTGAGTAATTTCAGTTGCAACACTCCACCGCCTATAGCAGAGGAGAAACCATCTAATAATCAAAGCAAAAGCAGCAAAATCCATAAATGCATACCTGTGCAAATAAAAATTTAGAGCAACATTTCCAGAACTCAACCTCTTTCAGAAACTTGTAGCTTTAGGAGTGCAATTAGAGCCACCATAAAAAGCAGCTGATATTCAGACAGGTCATCTGCACATTTTTTAAATGAGATTTTTCCACACAAAGTCTGAAAGTGACAGTTTTAAGGGCAGGTACACTAAAAGCCTCTGGAGAAACTTCCAGCTCACTGCAGCTTGCAAACATCCCCAGATGAATACTGTAGGCAGAGGCAGTTACCCTGGACCACCACGTACAATCCAAGGGCTAGACAGGGCTGTTTATCAGCGCAGAGGCAGCATTATCACATCCCTGTTTCCTGCGGTCTCCACAGCGATAGCACTTTTCTACGTTCTGCCTACCTCTCTTCCAACCAAAGATGCAAATGTTAGCCATGGTAACAGTCAAAAATTCGAGCAGATCTGGGGAAGGGGCACATGCCATTGTTCTCAGTCTTTAAAATATCAAATACGTGACCAAAAAAAAAAAAAATTACACTGGGGGGGGGGGGGGGGGGGAGAAAATCTCTGACTGTTATATGCAGGTGGTCAGAGGAGATGGCTAGCAAGACTTTGATGATATTATAACAAGGAGATTGTGGAATTCCCTTTCAGGCTCCGCAATATGAATCTTGAATTCAGTAATATTTATATATCCCAAAATAAGCTACATTAAATTTACCACCATGTCAATATGCAGCTGTCACTGATCACTTGGTAAAATCTAATAGACACAATAATAATATAAAAACAATAATAATAATAGTTCCCCCTTTAAAAACCTGACATCTTCATTCACTAGCTAGAAATGACTACAATAAATATAAAGATTCATATTTTTTAAAGCCAGAAGGATATTATTATAGTCATCTAGTTTGAGCTGCTGTACTCACATTGCTATGAAATGTTATCAAATGACTCTCACATCAAGCCTAGAGCTTCTAGGATTCACCACACGCTCAGCTTCACTGATCCAACATTTTATCACTCTTACTATTTCAGAAAGTCTCTTTTGTTCCAGCCTCAATTTTTCCTAACTTCAGGTTCTCCATTTCGTAAAGGCCTTTTCTACAAGAGTATGGAGCTCCATACTACCAGAAATATCATCTCAAAGTCATTACAGAAAGATTGACAAACTTTTCTTTTCTGAACTAAGTGAACCTTTTTTAATTTCTTAGAACAAGAGGAAACAGATGTGAAATCAGCCTTGTTGTTCTTTACTGAACATCATGACTTGCCCATATCCTTTATAAAGCCCACACAACTGAGCCACACTGTATTTTAAGACTCTTTACAGTAACACAGTGGTACTACTGCTGTTACTTAATATTCTGCTCTCATAGCTGCTACAAGTCTCTGAGAGCTTATATTTAGAAGTCACAGAAGGTAATGACCCATATTGTTTACTAAATCACAACTCCTCAAAAACACACTCCTATGCAAGTACATTACACATCCTAAATTCCTAGAAACATGAGCTCCCATCACTTAATACGATCGCAGAACAGAAATGCTCTTTGCGACACCAGTAAGGTATAGCTAAATATCAGCCCAAGTTCCAAATCTTTAGTTAGCATATTTGTAGAAGTTTCCCATGTAATTTACCTGAAAATAATTTCTCTGTAGATGTTGAAATTTCATGTGTAACATAGAATGATAATAGTCAATAAGAAGAAATACATAGATAAAAGTTAAATAATTCTTAATAAATGTTAAAGTTATTAACTAGATTTGATAAAAGAAATTTATTCTGAGCTATTGAGAGCTTGTTATTAGGCACAAAAGTAACTCACTGATATCAAAGATGCCACTCCATTTAGGTGAGCAGTGAACATAAGACTATAGCAAACTCTCGCATTTTTAACCAATCTGTTATCATTTTATTTCTTAATGATTCCTCCCCTTCTTTACTGATATATTAAAAATTATCCATGTCCAATGAAGCTGCAGTTGGTCAGTACTCTCCCAAGATAAAAATCCTAAGCAGGGTGTTACGTACAGGTAGGCATATGAATTACTGAAAACGTAAGTCACTGTTTTCCCACTCTACATTTGGATTTATGCATATCCAGGCTTCAAATACTGATTAGCTTCATCTTTCATTAACACCAGCATCCATCAGTCAGAGGGAAACCATGTAAGTGAGAGAAATGCCAAACTCACTTTGTCCATAGTTCAGAAGGGATGTGAATACAAATTCTAATCTATAGTTTGACCAAAGATCTCCAAAACCTCAGAGGTAAGGTTGCATGTTCCTAGAATCCATAGTCACAACTCAGCAGGTCTGCATATACTAATTAGGATACAACACAGGAAAAGGTCAACTTCATAAAATACAAAGAGAATTTAATACACAGTGACCTTGCCGTTTTCTTTGATTTGATTACATGTTCACTGCCAGAGGAAGACTTCATGTACTGCATTTTATTCATATCCGCTTTGTCAAACATCTCTTGTAGAAAAAATGTTAATCCCAAGATGCACTTATTCAGCCAGAAAACTTAAAAATGTAATTGTATGTTAAAGAAGGCATGGGTGGCTTTTTTCCTGTTGTTTTTGTTGTTTTATTACTTCTGTTTCCTACTGACTGTATATTTATCAGTGTTGTTCAATCATAACATTAAAAAAAAAATTCCAAGTGAACAGTAGTCCTTACACTTTTATTCCTTATACGTAACTATACAGCAGCCTACTACATCCGTGCTGACTGAAACCTCTCTGCATAGTTTGTGCTCCTGGGTGCCACAGGGCCAGGCTGGCAAACTCACTCCTCTGCCCTTGGGAGCAGCACTCCAGGGTCACAAACACAGAGCCCTGGGGACTTTCTGTGGCATCCGTTGCCATTTCAGCTCCACAATACAATTCTCTCAGACAACAAGCAGGCCTTCCCAAAACTCTTTTGGAGACGAGACATTTCACCACTGGCTGACGCCAGGGCCAGGTAGTGATTTAGGGGTGGGCCACCACAGAGTCCTTGTGTTGAAAGTTCTCCTTTTTAAAGGGGAACACCAAAACACATATTAATAATGAGATTAGAAAGCTGAATCCATTCCTCCCTCCCTTTGGGTGCGTTGAGGGTTTTCTGCGTTGGTGGGGATTTTTTTTGTTTGGTTTTAATAACAGTTTCCATGTCTCTCTTTTCCCTTACAGGCTTCATAGTGACAATCTGTTTTAGGGGATTTAAAAAATAAGTGTTACAAATAACATTTTAGTCTTTGAAGTCACACTTTCACAGATAGGGCTCTTCCAAACAGTAGTCTGCTAAGTGATAAATCTTGTAAGAGATTTTGGGCAAACTCTTTGGACAGTATAACTACACCTCTCCTAGGCAGTGTATTTCAGTGGTGCTGACTACCCCTTTCCTCATGCATGGGAGTACAATTGAGAATGGGAGCATTTTCCTGGAAAAGATCTGCACTCCTAACAATCATAGTACTGAAATGCAAACATTCAAGCCCAGCCTTTCTCGTACAGAAGTATCAGCAACTATCGAGCTCATTAATAACAGAAGAGAAAATAGAACAGGGTGTTTTTGAAAAGCATCCTTCTATATTTTCTCAAGAGAAATGTCAAGATGCTTCTGATACTTCTTGAAGAAAATAAAAGCGTTGCAGATTTGGATATATATACATATTTTATCAGTAATACCACAAGGTAGCACCAGCAGTACCATTAAGGAGGCAACAACTTAGTTTCTTTAAAGCTTTTTTTTAAAGGTTTTGTTTCTGTAAGAGGCTCCCTTTTAGGACCAGCCACAAGGGGAACATATACTTAAGCTTCCAGGTAGCCATCAATTTCTGCATTTAGTAATTCTTTATGTGCAATAAGTACATTTCAATTCAAGCACTGGTTGGGTGAGGAGGAGAAGGTTGTTTTAATTTGGTCTTTTATTTGGGGTTTTGAGGCAGGGGTATTGTGTGCGTGTTTTTAGGTTTTTGATGGATTTGGGGTGGGGTTTTGGGGGTTTTTTTTGTTTGTTTGTTTGGTAGGTTTTTTTGGGTTTGGTTTTGTTTCTGTTTTAAAGAGAATTGACTGTCTTTGTGCCTAACACAGAGAAGCCCCAAAGAAAAGCTTTTCGAATTAATTTCAGTTAATTAGAAGAGGAAAATTCTAGTTCCTTAGTTTCACTGTGAGCCTGTTCTAAATTTTATTATGCATTATTCTTCCCTTCAGCCATAATTCAGATTATGCTTTTCTCTTCCTATTTTTTGTCCACATTTCTAATAACACTCAATGTTCTTTTGTGTTATTTAACTATTTTCCTCTGTATTGGAGCTATCACGGTTCAGTACCTCCACAGAATTTAGTTTATATTCTTCATTTTCTGTGCTATTAACAAAGATATTAAACATTAGAACACATGTAGTATTATTCCCTGGTTAGGCTTTTCCCAAAGCTCCAGCCTCATCCATCTAGCATTATTCTTTGTTTACAGTTGCCCTGCCAACTCTTAGATCATATGGCAGCATCTCCATCACAGTCAGTATGAATCAATTTTTCAAGTAAGATTTCATGAAAGAGAGTATCAAATGCTTTACTAAAGTCCAAATATATTACATTTACTGCATTCCTTTCATTCACCAGATTTGTAATTCTATCAGAAAGGTAATCAAGTTTGATATGCCTTTCACGCCATACTTTTAACTTTCACATTTTCTAGTTAAAACATATTCATCACACTGTACTTGCAAAATGCAGAACCACTGTACACACAAAGCTGAAAAGATATAGTTTTGTGGTCCCAGAGGTAGAGCAAACTTTACTGTGTGAGCACAGGCAGAACTCATTTAAATCTCATCTCCCACATAAGATAGCTGACCTCTCATTGTGATTCAGCATATACACAAATAAATCTAGCGTGATTAAGCTGCCTTTGATACAATTTGTACAATTCTATATAGCTCCAAAATCCAAATCACAGAGCTGTATGCAATCAACGTCAATACCCACTTGGCTTTGCATCCCGTTAATTCTAGACAACAAATGCGTCCTTTAATGAACAAACACACACCAGCAAAGTTTTTTCCTCCCAAAGCCATACATCATGGCTGCTTCTGAGGTCAAGCTGTGAAATCATCTGCTGGCCTCTTTCATTCTTGGCTCTGAAATGCATGTTATGATGGGTAGGGAATCACCCTCACTCAGCTTGCACCTGGAGGCTCGCTCTTTGGTTCAAATATAGAGATATACATGTTTACTTTTCAGCATGTATTTTACACTATGAAAGCAACAGGCTACAACCGCTGGACAAAGGCACAGACCGGCTGCTGCTACGCAGGACTTTCATCAATACATCCCCCACTCCCCTCCTCAATTACACCGGTATAGACCATCTTATTTTAAAAGAATAGTTGCATAAGTAGTTGCATAAAGAATACAAGCCAAAGTTAATTGCTTCCTGAAAGCAACCAGCTTTCTACATGAGCAAACCAAGTTGGGCTTCAAGACCCATTAAGTGAGGCAGATCCCCAGGAGGGGTGGATGGCTGGATTACTGGGTACGGATTACTGGCTCTTCAGGCTATGCTTTTCAATAAAAATAAAAAAAGGCAAAGTGATGTATGAGAATACAGTTCCCTCTGTTTCTCTAGAGCACTCTGGGTTCTCCATCCCACTCTGCTTTAGTTGTTTTTCTTGTGATCTCTATATTCAGGTGTCCTTAGTGAGAAAATCACCTCCGACCCACTAGTGGGACACACCTCCCTTGTGAGAATCACAAGTTCATGCTAAGATATGCAAAGTACATCGTGATGTATCAGCTGCTCCCTGCAGCAGAATTAGAATTACAAAAAAAAAAAAAAAAAAAAAAAAAAAAAAAACCACAAAACCCACTACACACAGGAAAAAAAACCACTAACGTCCTTGGCCTTTAATTTAATATACATTCCTCCTAAACCATAGACAGTGAGCCTTGCTCAACCACAACACAACCAGACCAAGATAACAATGTACTATAGCATTTTCTTCTGCTTTTGCTGCTGTGAATGCTTCAGTGACAATTTCTCCTGCCACGCTGCTAGGTGGGAGTCACTTGACCTCTCTGGAGAGCCACTAACACACAGACACAGAAAGAGGCGAGCTACTCTTTGCGGCACACTTGGCTGCATGGCTGGGACAGAGCCCAGTGCAGCAACGCTCTCATGCAGCAAGTGCTGCCACTCTTCCTCGCTCTGATTATGGCTTCCTAGACAGCACATTCCACTCAGTGCAAACGTTCCTGCAATCGGATACTACTCCACTTGAGCACAGGTGGCAGGCTCCAAATCATGATGTCAGGCTTCCTTAGTTCTCACAGTGATAGGCTAAATTTGACATCACTGCTAGTGATTTCCTTTGACAGCGCCAACACAGTACACGTTACCCTCTGTGCCGCTCACGCGCCAGGGTGCGGCACGAGGTAGCTTATTCCTGGCATTCAAAAGGGGCTTTAATTGACTACTCCAAAATAAACATACAAAACCACTTTTCAAACTAGAAACACTCTGATCTGTCTCAAGGATATAATTCCATTTCTTCGGCTTTTAAAACACTCACTGGTATTACCTTTAAGTTGTCAAAGTACAAAAGATTAAGAAAGAAAACAACAAAACCTATTTCATGTACTTGGCATTGGTATCAGGGTTGAGTAGAGAGGCAAATCGAGGACCAGAAAATCTTTGTAAACATACTGCCAGTCACGAAAAAAAACATTTACAAATGATGCACTGGCTGTATTCAGCAGGATTAGTGATATTACAATTAAGGGACTTATAATGAGTAGAGTTTAAATCAGGATGAGAATCCCCATTAAATGTAAACTCAAAACAATTATTATTTTAAAAGGCTTTAGCTCCCTACCGACAAAAAAAATATCATATTTTTTAATTCTCCGGTTTTGGGGGGCGGGGTTAGAGATATCTCCTTTAATCCTCAAATCACTAGAAAATGAACTACAGAAAAAAATGTTTAAGGTTTTATTTTAGGTCTCTTGTTCAGACAAACCACACAAGATGTAGCAAACATGATCAGCATAGAAATAAAGCATCCTGCCAAAATCAAACTAGTCAGTAAATACAGATACTTTTTGTTTAAACATTTATTTTATGTATACAGAAGCTGCAGGATAGCTATACCACAAAGTCAGGTATAATTTGTTCAGTGCTCCATAAATACTCTTGTATTATCTGCCAACGTCCCTGAAAGTCCTTAGCTACGCAGCCCTTGTTCCTGGAAGTGTCTTACTTGGAACTGCTTCCCAGCCCTTACTGCTACAACATCAAGCCATTTTAGGACCAGATATTTGAATTCTAATGACATTTCACTTATAGTCAGTTACTCAATGTGTTATAGATTATTAAAACACTATTACCACACTAACGCAGACTTCAAAGGAGTAAATTCTAGAGAGTAAATCGTATTCCAAATGCCATAGATGGCACTAAAATTACTGACATTCTAAAGGGGAAAAAATGATCCATGCAACTCCAACCCCCAATTTCATTGGCACCAAAGTCTTGGAAGAAAGACCACAAGAAAATCCTCCCCTCCGACAGATAGCAGCTCCCCAGCTTAATAGGGCACAGTAGCTACTGAGTCATCACCACTGTTCCCCCATTCCTTCTCAGGGGTCTGTATCTACTCATTGTGTTGCAAACTATGTCACTCGGGTATTTTCCTTTGTCAACTCAGCTCTGATTTCAGCATCAGGGGTTATACCAATAGCATCACTTCCGAATTTAACACTTCTGATCACCGCTTCTGTGCACGGGAATTGAAGTAGTGATATAAACATGAAGAGAAAGAGGAAACAAAGTACATGCAATGCTGATAGATGGTAAAAAGCAGCAGCACGTCCCAACCAAACCACAAAAAGAGAGTGAGGGCATCACTGTGCCAGGGCTCAGTGGATGGATTTGTGTTCCTTCAGTGCATATTCTCCCACAAACACATGCTCATGTGCCTGATGTGCAATGTCACTGTTATCATTGCAAGCACAGCCAAAAATATCACAAGAAATAATTCCCTGCAGATGACAAAAGAAATGAGAGGAGTCTATAGCATAAGGTGGACCCAGACAAATGCAAGGTTTGAGAACTGTTTCAATTAGGGGTTTTGTTTGTTTAATTTTGTTTTAAGCAATGCTCCACATGGAGTAATCTCACATTGCTACCCAACACTGAAAAGACACATGGCCATGCAGTTATGCCTTGTGATAACTTGGCAGTTTCCAACCTTTGTTTCTAATCTGGGAAAAAATGCAAGCCATTTTCCTTGGTAGCAGCACTTGGGACCCTAGATAACACTGAAGTTTTTTTCTGCCTTTCTTGTCTGTTTCTTTAGATGTATGTAGCTCGCAACGTCTCTGTCATTAGTTTCCACCTTGTGGAATGTGTTCTCGTTTTCATTTCTCCCACTGAACAAGTCAGCAGAGGGTGACCACTGATGTTTAATTACTGTAGGCTCTACGATCAGTTCTAAATGCACTCATCTTAGGATGCATCTTATTATTTCCTACCATACTTGTTTTCTGTCATCCTGTTAAATTAAGGATAATGGGGATTGAGTTCAAGCCAATTATAAGAGCGGCCTAATGAGTGGATTCTCTTTCCTCTTCCAGTAAAGGATATTCCTCCCCCGGTCCAACAAAAAAATCACCACTGTTCTTATTTCTTACATAGACACTGTCTTTACTTCTACAGGAAGGACGAAAGGGCTGCTGTTAAGCCTCATTTTCACCCATATGCTTTTTAATTTAGCTAATAATGTTTTTCCTGGTACTGCACTGATAGGTTTACCCTAAAGTCAGTAGAAGTCCCATTTACTTCATAAATGTCCCACTCTTTTTCTATTGTATCCTTTCATCCTCTGCTTCTAAACGGAGTACTTTTAAGATCACCACCTTCTGATCTGGACATGTTTATTGGTCCTTGCAAATTCATGTTACACACTGCGATTTTTCCTCTTTCTCCAAACGCCAGGCTGACACTTGACCTGACTTTCAGCTCTAAATGCCTTTCTGCTTCAAGTTTTCTTTAAGTGTCTAAAATTTTCTGTTCTATCCATGGGATCAGCGCACTGCCCACCCTTCATTCTGGACTGGGCAGCTGCTTCTGGTTGGCTAAATCTTAACACATTATCAAACATCAATTCTGGATTTTCCACAAACCCAGTACTATAACGTTGCACATTTGAACCACAAGCCAGTTTCTTCTTGAGGATGCAATGTTACAGAATCTCAGAACTCAAATTTTTAGACCAGTTTTTGCCTTTAATTCTTATGTCCTACTTTCCAGATTTTTGTAATAGGTTTTGCTCATTAGCTTTCTTTGCCTCAGTTAACCTAAAACTACTACAAATATGAAGAGTTTCAAAGCCTGCTCCTACTCTCTCATTAAAGTCGTTCTTCTGCCATCTTGCTGCGCAAGCCACCTGTTGCTTCAGGTGAAAAATAAAGTACCTTCAATCTCCTTCAGTTGTTTTATACTTTTCCAAAGAGGTTCAATTCCAGTGAGATATCTCCTCTCTTCTGCCACCCCAGTTTGCTTACCTTGTGGCTGCAGTCATCACTCAGACCCATGTATCGGAAAGAGATCTGTCTAGCCTCACATCAGAGTTTCTAACTGGTCGGTATAACCAGCATCAGCCTCTGCACAGGCCTGTCCACAGCAGCTGGCTATTGCCAAGCACTTTTGAAAGGTTCAGTACTCAACAGGGGACGAGCTGAACATAGCTTAAGTCAGAACCATCAGCAGCTATAGAGGAAAATTGAGATCATATCCAAAATGAACCGTTGTCTAGCTAGCTTATATACAAAAGCTGTATTTATAAAAAATAAACAAAGGAAAAACAAGGCTTATCCATTGAAGGACTTGCATTTCTTGCAGAGATACACCACAGATAGTTAAAAAGACAACGGGATGCTGATCAATGCTATGGCCCCCAGCAGTGCAGTAGCAAAGAGGTACGAACCTCCATCATCTCAGTCTTAATCAGAGTTTGGTACAAGTTAGACTGAACCAGCTGACACCTCTTCAGTGGCACGCAACCACTTCTGTGAATGGAGCTGGGGATCTCTTTACAGTTTCTAGTGAATTATAGTAGGCACATCAATAGTTATCAGCACTACTGTGGCACTCGGAAAGGAAGTTAAGGGTTGGAAAGCTCTGGCCTCCAAGCAGCCCTTTCTCCCACAGAAGAGTTCCCATCACATCAAAGTTGGTAAATACTGCTACATGTGGCAATAGTGACAGAGACACTGACAGGTTCAATTCAATTCTGATGGCAATCCAAAAATCTCTATCAGGAAATTAATTCATGCTAAAGAAATAAATCTACTCTCTTTAAGAGGTCACTTTATAATTAATTATACTCCAGCTTTTAAAGCATTTTGCAGAGTGCAGTTCTCTCTAATATAATTATCTCACAAAGTGCATTTTATGGCAAATCTGAATTGAGAAGCCTGGTCTGGAATGCCAACAGCGAGACTACTTTAATACGAAGCTTCAGTAGCTGTTTATAACAAGTATCGGCAAAAGCAAGTAATAAAATACTACACAGCCTTGAGACAAAAATTAATGAGACAATAAACAGTAAGAAATTAAGAAGCTGGCATGTATTCTGTTCCAGAAGCAGAAATGACACAATCAGTTGTCTCTTAATGCTTGCTTTCATACTGACTGTAATGTTACAGACCTTGTTCAGATGTCCAAATTATCACACCTAGTTTCCCACAACAGAGCTCTTCATTTGCCATCCCATGGGCCTCTCCAGCCCAGGCACAGCCCAACGGCACCATGTCCATGACATGGGCAGCTCCCCGCACCTGGCACAGCCCCGCATGCCTCCGACACCCTCCCAACAAGAGACACACTCACCACTGACACTCCCCCAGCACAGTGGAAGGCATTGCTCAGCTACTTGGAGGCATTTCCCTTTGCAGAGGGCTGTGTGTACAGCTAATGGAGAGATTTATCCACACCTAAGCCTGGCTCAGGACCGGGCATACACATGGGAGACTGGTACCAGCGTACCTGGTAAGGCAGTTAAAAACTAAGCACCAGCTCCTTCCTCTGCACACTGGGCAACCCTTCCCACCAAAAACTTTCCCACTCATCTTCCCATCCCTTCCCACTCCTCTTCCCCATTATCCTCTTCTGTCTTTACCTCTGCAACCTGGGTTTGTGGTCATCTTTTTTTCACCCACTCTCTCCTGCAATATTTGCTCCATAACTCATTCAAGTTGGCCAGATCCTCACTTTTATCCTCCCCTCAAAAAAGGTAATTCTGCTCTACCTTCACATGGAGTAATCTGAAATTTTGCTTTTTCTCAGAGAAACACAGCTCAAACAATTAGCAATCACCCAAGATTTCAATAAGAGTTCAAGTTAAACCTTTGAGAAATTCAAGGCAGATAGTCTTCCAATGGAATTCCGTTCCTCCTCCACCTTATGCTGTCATATTCATTTCATAGCATTACACAATGGTAGTGTAAAATCGTAAATCAAAATCTCAAACATGAAATATTAGCTAAATTAGTTTCAAAAACCCCACATGTAATAAAAATAAACAAAACCATATAACATTAATCAAAAGATATTAGCTATTATCAGAACAAAAATGAAAAGATTTTTTCATCAAAATACAAACATTCTACAATGGATTTTAACCAAAACTGCATTTATCTTCCACCACTGTTTTGCAGGCAGAAAGGTGCTGTACAGTTTTGAAAACTTCAAGGTACTATCCAGATTTCAGGGTACTCTAATCCACCCATAACACTACAGTCACCACACATTAAAGATGAGTATCCTTTGCCTTGGCCAAATTCAATCTTATCATGAGACACCTAACCACCTAAGCTAATAAAGCCCTGCACATACAAACACTGATTTTGTTTCTAGTGTTTATGTCTTAATCCTCCCCATTTAGAGGACTGAGCATGATATTTACACGTATTCCATAGCAAGAAGTTTTAATCCACAACTTCCCACCTGCATCCTGTATTTCCTGGCTGCTGATTTGAACAACAAGGTACGCTGGAAATTTGCGGGCACAACTTTCTCCATGACCGAAACCAAAATAAAATACTTCTCAATGGGCATTTGTTTTATGTGAAAACTAATTCTCAATTTTATTACTTCATTGCAGAATTCAATTTTTATACTTCTTCCTAGCTATAACAAACTGGCCATTTCTGAGAAAAGCGTCCATGCAAAATAACATTTTAGGCTCTCTTTAGAGATTTTATTCACTCATGACCATATCAGCCATATTTGGGTCAGAGATCCATCAGAATTAAGTCCCCTACTTCAAATGACCAAGAGGCCAGGTAATGGCTTCCTACCAGTTCCCCAAACACTGTCAGGCACGCAGGTACTCTCTCCATGTACTCCAATGATGTTCCTTTACACAGAGGAGTCTACAGTTTAGGCAATAAATGACCCTTGAGCTAGAATCAGAAAAAGCTGTCGGGTAACATAAGTTGCTTCATGACTCACTGAAGCCTTCTGGCTTCCTTCACACAGACTGAAGCATAACAGACCACAGAGAAAACAACCAAACTCAGTCTCTAAGCTCTGATAACAACAAACCAGCCACGTGGATCTCCAGTTGAGGAAATAAGCCTAAAAGGTTTTCAGAGCTTGTCTGTCTCATGGTATTCTAGTTAGATTGCTCTGGACCTCAAGTCACGCAGCAAGTCTCTGGAGCAAGCTGGTATACCGTTTTGACCTTTTTAGGTACTATCAGTAGAATTCAACATCTTTTGCAGATGTGAATGAGTTGCTAGCCAGAATACAGATTTGATAAAAGATTTAAAAAAAAAAAATGTTTCATAAGTTATTTGCAATGGTTATGAAAAGTTTGTCAGTGAAGGTAGCAGCAACATAAACAAGAACATCTTGGTAGTGGCCAACCCAGAAGACACACAGACACCATTTTTTAATACGACAATTAATACACAGTGCTGTCTGTCTAGTATTAATTCACACTGAACTACTGTCACCTAAACGACACAATAAAGCAGCAAGCATATATCCTATAACCATATACACCAATCTTTGGGACGGCCAGCTGTCCTTGGCCAGGTCAAAGCTACAATTCCATTAATCTGGCTTATGGCAGTAATGCTTATTCAATGGAGACAGAGAGTACGTATGCGGGCAGCTCACATCTACAGGATCAGACCCCAGAATTATTTTTGGGAGAAGTATTTGACACATACTTACCTTACAGTATAAAGAAAAAATCCACCCAGATTTTAAATGATGAACCAGAAGTATAAGACTACAGTAGTTAAAAAAGGCAATTTAGAACAACGGATATTGTTATAGAAATTCCACTGATTCTGAAGAAGAAAGCTGTAGTACAGAATCTATGGTTTCAAAAATGTAATTTCAGAAAAATACTAACTACGATCTGAATCTAATTTTATTTTCTATATTCAAATTTGGTTGAATACACACTATGAGTATTGTCTATTAAAAAGCCCATACAACAATTTTCTAAATATCTCATCTGCAATTCTGCTCTTTCGTTGAAAATTTCTAGTGCTGCAGCTGCAAAGGCTGCTAAATCTGCCTGGTTTTCTGACCATTTGCAGTTACACACAAAAATATTTCAGCTGCTTCTTTCAGTCATATTTCTGTTAGATTACAGACACTTCTGCTCAGTCCCCCCCTCCTTTTCTCATTGTTGGGGCTTTAGGTTACATAATAGGCTGTGATACAACAAAGTAATATGTAATATAACCAGATGCAACACAAAAAAATAAGGTCTTATCATAGGTTTACAGCACTGCAAAGGATATTCTTTGGATGCTGTTTGTTCTGTCATCATATGTCCATAGATTACACTATACGTTTGATAAAAATATGAAGGAATTTTTTTAAAAGATGCTTCAATAACATAGCTATAATCTCCTCTGCTCTGGTTCTTTAATCCCTGAGGATCTTTTTAATAAGCCTCTCCCACAGAAACTGATTAAAATCGACATCTTTTATATCTTTTGATTACAAGAAATAGCACAAAGAGTAGTTCATATAAAGTGTTAGTAATTATGCTGAAACTGCATTTTAACAGACTGTTTCCTTTGTTTTATTTATTTCTGGATATCTATGAATGAGCATAGTTGGCCATTACATTACAATATTTCAGCATCAACAGGAAATCACAGTCCAGTATATGATTTACTGCATGACAATTCTAGTATAGGAACAAAATAAGAAATCAACTATATCGGTGTTATTAATTACAAAGGAAATGACCTTGGTACAATCTGAAATTCATTTAAAAGCATGCATATTTACTACTTATGATAGGTAAAACCATAAGTCCCCCCCATTTCAGGCCTTAGGTCAAAAAATAAACAATTCAAAGTTAAACTTAGCATGAATCATCTGTATTTAGGACTAGAATAAACTTCTCTGTGATGGGACGTCTCAGCTTTCTGTTAAAGCATCTATTAAACGCTATTGTGGCTTTTTTATATGACAAAAGTCATTAGAAATTAGGTTTTTGCTACACACTTTTGCGGTCCCTCCTTCAGTTTAGAAAACTCCTACAGTTGCACTGGCTGCGGAACAGGAACTGCCAGGCAGCAGCACAGCCAGAGGGCACAGAGCAAGGGCTTTGCCCATGCTCTGCTGAGACTTGGTATGAGACTGCCTATGAATTAAAAGGAGGAGGATGGAATGAGCCCTGACTACAAGGAGTGATAACAAAGAAAAACCGAGCCCTTTGCTGTATCTATTATTTCCCAAGACCTTCTGAAATCACAGTCTCCAAATAGAAGCTACACATATAGGAGAAAGTTACCAAAGCCCAGAGTTACAAACCCTCACGAAGTGCAAAACCACTGTTTTCTTCCAGAGGAAGATGAATACCACAGCCGACACTTAGCCCTAAATGGATGTGCTACCGAAACATCAGGGAGACATGTCAAACAGAACTGAAAACGTTCACTCAAAATGCATCATTTATTGTACAATTCTTCTGTATTAATAGCTATGGAAAAAGTACAAGAGAAAAAGTTAACATCAGCAGCCTTTCCCTTTGTGGACTTCCCCTTTGTTCCTTAAGCAGATCCAATCTATCTTCTCCCAGCGCTCCAGAAAAATGTCACTGGAGTGCCATCTTTAGGAGGCCTTATTCCTTGTGCCACAAAACAAGCTTCATCAAATAGATACAATTTAACATTAAACTGAAAAAGACTGAAAATTATAAACTGTAAATACACACAAAGTAAAGCAAGATCATAAAACATACTAGGGATTGTTAACTCAAACTTCCTTGGTTCAACAACTCAATGATGAATCTCACAGTGGAATCCACTGCTAATTATCTGAAATCTAACAGGAGCTTAATATGGTCCAGGCTGCTCTAACTTCCAGCATTTCATGTCTTCCCTAGGACTGCATGTACTCTAGCATAAATTAGTCCAATCCAAACAGACTGCAGCGTGGGGACTTGTTTCCATTCTCTGGTTCCAAGGTAAACCCTTCAGCACCATTAGGTAGGCAGTAGAGAGCAGCATTGACATAATTACACACACAACCCAGGGATATCTGCAAAAAACCAAACCCTTGCAAATCAAGTAATATTTTGGATGTCTGTGGGTAATCACAAGAGAAGTCTATCACACAAACACTTCACTAATAGTTTCCCAATCTCCGATCCTCATTCCCAGCTCCCTTCCCCTCAAGAGTGAGTTCTGTTGCCTTCTCTGACTTTGTGCAGGTTATCTGACAATATCAAGAAAGGATTTTTAAAGAGGTTCAAATCATGCCCATGAAAATGACACTTCTTACTATAGTTTACAGGTCAATTTTAGATGAAAGAATAGGATTTTGAATAATTCTAACAACTCTGAATCTACACATTAATAACTCATCGCCAGGGCTGACTGACCAGCCATGCCTGTCTCCAAAGAGAAGCTCTGCAGTACACAGCAGAAGTGTGGTTAGCCATCTCTTACAACACAACCAGGAAAAAGGGCAAAGTGACCCCCATCTTGGTGACCTTACCTCATAATTAAGAGAGGGATAAATTCCATCAAGCTCCTGGTAAACCTTTGTACCAAAAAACCAACTCGTTTAAATTTCAGGTGGCCTGACATTTTAAGCATTTGTAAAATATGACTATTCATGCTTAATCAAAACTGACAGATATTTTGGGTGAATTCATTTGCTAATAGCTGATTTCAAAGTGATAAGTTTGTCATCTAATTCACAAAGTGAAGCAATAAATATTTGTGTCCTGTTATTAATTGTTGACCCACTGTACAAAGTATTTATGCACAGTTATCCACATGATTGTTCCTATTTAATACTTGACTTCTCTTCTGACACTACTAATGAAGTTGTCAGTCACAAGGTTTGTACAGGTGTCGTGTTAAAAAAAAAACCCAACCACAAAAAAACCACCCCAAACCCCACCCCCCACCCCCCACGCAAAACCAACTACTAACAAGCAGTATAAAATACCTACCACATTTCTTACAGCCACCTAACAGCTTATCAGGTGGTTAAAATTTGACTGATGTGAACAGACTGAAACCTATGACCTAGCATGGAGGAGGTTCTCTATCTCATTAACAGTCCCCTGGAGCAGCTCCTTAGTAGGGAAGCATTTTGCTTAGTGTCCTGTTTCTCAAATAGTTTTGTCACTGAGCAGGGCATTTGCATCAATGTTATGTGAGGCTGAAATAACAACTCAGTGAGGGAGAAATGCAAAAGAAAACAAGGCCAAACTCAATGGGCCCTGCAAAACAGGCTGCACAGTTATTATGAATAAAATTCTCTACTAATGAGTTTTCAAGTCTCTATAAACTCCCAATATTTGGCAAAGAGCATTCCATTTCACATTTTAACATCCTCTGGCATAAACTGTCATGCTTTAATTAAACACAGAATGCAAATCACATCCCCAGGAGATGATGCCTCTAGCTGCTTCTCTTTCAGTAAGCCAGTACGGAAATCAACCATGGCAGCAATGTAGCGCAGAGACCAGGGCAACTGTGCGCTTCGTGGGGCTGAGCTTCCCAAATGCCACTCTGAGGGGCAACTCCTGAAGAGTTATTGGAGGTGTCGCTTACAGCCAGGCTCCCTGTTGGCAGACAGGAAGCCAGACGTCTCTGACCTTGTCTTCCTGATCGGTAGGCTGCGTTTGCTGGCAAACGCAAGACAGCTTGATTAGCTAGGCTAGTCTTACACAGATTGCATTGCCTTCAACTCCAGAGAAAAAGATCCATACTCTGAGGCCTCGTCCACACCGCAGTTCCCCATGGGAAAGCCCCCACCAACCTTGGGAAACTATGGGAGCTATCCTACATAGTGCAAATAGCAGACAATACTTTGTTCATCTACCATTTAAAACTGCCCTTAGTAGACAACAGCGTGTAAGAATTGCACTTCCGTGTAAAACCATTTTGTCTGGTGACTGACTACCTCTCTATCAGGAAGCAAGGAAAAATATAGACGTGATATAGAAACCAAAATCGTGCTGGCAGAGAAAGATTGTGTACTTCCAAGTGTCATATCAAGATATTCAATATATCTTCATTTTCTCTCCCCCTCAAATCTACCAAGTCAGGGAAGTCAGACAGGTTTTCACAATAAATGAAACACGAGGATGGGAATGGAACCAAAATTGTGTTGAGTTTATCGTACATGGAACCAACCAGAATTCTTCCAAGGCTGCTTTAAAAAAATGATATATAGATACAGCTTCCACACAGGCAAGATTTCTTATGTACATCTTGGGAAAGTATCTCTTCCGACAACAGCTAATTCAAATATCAGTGTAAATGCATAACACGCTACCCACAGTACTGGGAGTCCACTGTTGAAGAGCCCCCTTTGACTTCAAAAATTATTTCTGAGACCTAGGAACTCTGTACAACAGCAGGAAAAAGTCCTCAGGAGTCTTTCATATGACAAGAGTTTGTCCAAGATGACTGACAGAAGTGTGAAAGGTACAGCTCATCCTACAGCCCACACTGTGGAAAACAGATAGGCAAACAGAGGGTGTGCATACATTTTAAAATATCTGAAGCACTGAATTCTAATGTGCGTTTGCTCTTTGTATTAAAAAAATGAAGCAAGGAAAATCCACTCCACATCCACGTGCATCTTTCTAGACAGACTGCTACTCAGAATCAGTATTCTGTGCTGTAGAGATACAACATACCTAACTCCCCTGTCATCATCAGGAATTATTTTTTTCCCCAAATTATTTTTTAAACCAAGATTCTGTATTTAGGGTCCTGCGTGAAGTACCCGAATGCATAAAACCTCATCTTTCTGCAACGTGCCCTTCCATCTCTCAGGGTGGTCTGTGCCACGAGGTAATTCAGCGTATGACTCCCTGCAGCCATTCTTCAGACCTAGTTAAAGCTGCTGTACAACTTGTTCTTTGCACTGAAACATTTCACTGATGCTGTCAGCATCTCCTTGGCTAAGATAGACATGCAGTGCTGTAGCGGGTAAATGGAGAGTGAGGGAAAGACAAGCTCTGGAGGAAGTATCTATTTCACAGGGAAAATAAACTAATTTCTCTCACCAAAATAAATAGCTGTGAAATGCTAGATGTCTTTTATCTTGGGTGGGAGAAACAAAGACATTTTCAATTAGATATTGCACAGGGTTCAAAAGTTGAGGAAACTACATATCACAAGTTCGACCTTTAATAAAAAAATCATGAACATTTATTATTAATGATCCTTAGTGGTAAATATCCTCATCTAAAATTCTTAACTGATAGGGACTTTTCAGAATTTTTCACAAGGCAGGCAAGAGGAATATTTCGCTCAGGCATCTGTGGCTGTGTGCACCTTCCTTCTCACTGGGGAAAAGATTATACAGTTTAAGTAAAATACAGAAGAAAGACTCTATGTTTAGACAGGCGTGTCTATGAATACCAAATAAGGGGGGCTGCTCTGGATCTGGTGAAGTTCTTGGAATTTCCACACTGGCCATACAGCACACGTAACATCAGCCCAATATTAATGAGGCAGAATAAGAAGACTGGAGTGCCTATGTGTCAGAGCTTTCTTTAATGACTAGGCAATAGAACTATTCCTCAGGTCAAGATGCTTTTCAGGCTAAGAATCAGCAAAAATTGAATTTTGTGGCCCAACTAATGTACTGTGATTGATATAACCAGGCTCTGAATTGCCACGATTCTAAGCAAATTATTACATTTTAAATCCCAGTGCAGTTAGCAATACTGGAAAATACACAAAACTTACTTTTCTGAATTAGAGCCCTCCTCACTGATGCGATTTTGGGCAATGATGAACCTAAAGCTGCTGTGGACTTCAGTAAAATTGCAGATACTTTGATCCTTGGGGCAGGGGGTGGGACAATGATGGGACAGGACACAAAACAACCACCACCTCATCTAGGGACAATAAATTTCAGATCCTGCCTGGGAATCCTTTGGCCTTATATAACAAGAATTAAAATCCCTTCATGCCTTTCTTAAGTTTCTTTTTTCTTTTACCTTCATTGTGGTCTTATTTCCCTGGAAAGCAAAACAACCACAAATTACCAGCAAACAAAAATATTTGCAAATGCTAACCTTCAGGCGCTCCACTAGTAGAAACAAGCATGTATCTTCTCCAAGGGTATCCAAAATCCCTTTTGGGCGATTATCAACACAGCTCCACTCTAGTGAGTCATCAAAAGAGACCAGTTTCATTTGCAAAATGCAAATGCTGATTCCAGACAACATGACTGTACTGACACTGGTACACACATACACTACTTAGGGCAAATAATTGCTATTTCAATATTTAACTAGAAGATTATACACTTGTTCTTACAGGTTGTGTTCTACCTTAGAATTTTCCTAGTCAAACTGAAGGATATCCAACATGTGCATGCACTTTTTACACAAATGTAATTTTTTTTTAATCATTATTCTACTGAAATAAAATACCCCACTTTATTCTGTTTAAATACTTAACACTACTTTGAGAGAAAACTAGAAAATGCATTAATGCTAAGTCAGTTCCTGGGGCTTTGTTTTATGCAATCCCTAGCTAAAATCCAAAAGAAAATCTGGCATGCTGCTTATTAAAGCCACTTACAGTTCAGTTCATTTTCTCTAGGTGATGTATGTATTTATTCACATGGTGCTGTCACCTTATGGAGTCCTCACTAGATAATCACTTAAATTTATCTCAGAACAAAAAAAAAAAATATTCATGTTTTACTTTGGTTTTATGAATTTACACACGTCCCAAAGCAACAAAAAAAATCATATTCTGAAGGAAAAAAAAAATTCTTCCTGTCCAATTTACGTGTTTTCCTACCTGCTTGCTATTGCAAAATACTTAGCTTCTAATCAAAATAATGAAAGCAGGGCTTCTGTGCTCAGAGGTTTTCATTTGAATAAGGAAGGCAATTTCCATTTAAAATGTATGTTCTGTCATGCTTCCACAAAACAGAAGTGTCATTTCTCATTTAATGCAGATGCCAAGTTATCCAGGTTCTTATACTGTTCCAGAAAATAATAAAACAATCTCAACTTGCTCACTGCTCAGCATAGCTAGCTTCCTTGTCTGGCCTGAGGTTTGACTACAAAGTTTAAGTGCAAAGTCTGCCCAACTCCTGGTTTCTATTCCTAAGCCTGACTTGGCACATGAATTTTCCAAGGTTGCTGCATCTCAGTTTCTCCCCTTACATTACTTTCCTCACACAGGGGTATTTATGACCCTAGAGTTTGGTAAAGACTTTGATATATTCAGACAAAACATGTGGAGTACTGTTATGAAATCAAGCCATGCAACAGCCAGCTTTGTCAGGTGTGCAACGTCTTCTCAACCCGCTCATCTCGTTGGAAGAAATAATGCACATGTTAAAGTGAAACTACAGACCAAAATTCCATGATGAAATTCATTTTAAAACAAATCTTCCTAGAAAATCTCTTCTTTAAACAACATAAGCAACTTGGCAAAGAGTGATTGATAAGTTGGCTTGTTTCATGGTGTAAATCTTTAATTTCATTTGCTGCCCTTGTTTCTCTGACCCTAGAAATAGTCCATAAATATTCAGGTAGCTTTCCACCAGCATGCTTTCAGCTTTTGAATAATAACGCTAGCTGTAGTGAAGAAGAAAAGGAATTGCTGTAATGGACCACGGAACTAGCTCTGAATATGTAACCTGCTGTTTGTAAGGCATCCTGTTTGCTGGAATTAAAGCAGTCATTACTACTGCACAGGAACACATCACATTCTTAATGAATTGTGAGGCTGTGTTGGGAAAATAACAAATATCTTTACCTGAATAAGCATTAATGTTGTAACAACCGGCAAAAAAAATCAATAGCTGTATAAAGCCCAAGGCTAAGAACAGAGAAACAAGACTGGCATGCATACAGATAACCTTACCAGTGAAGAAATCAAAGAGATTCTGGTTTACTCTGCATCTCATCATGGTGCCTGACAGATTATCAACAACTTTAAAAGTATCCTTTGATATAAGCACAGTCAAGGCCCAGGGACATGACCTTTTACTACCTATATTCCCCCATTCTGTAACACCCCAAGCTCATTAGACTTCAAAGGATTTTACAAGACCACTCTTGGCAAAGCAGTGGCGTGCAATAGCGCGGTGAGCCTTTGCACTACTCCAGCCATGAGAAATGCAAGCTTGAGAGGAGGGTCACAGAATGCCACTTGTTCCCTTGGTCAGCAGATGCAGCATCCACATTCAATCTCCAAGGGGACAGGGTCATTCAGTCCATGAAGAGGTATTTCCCTGCCAGCTGGCCAGATCTGTCAGAGAAACCAAATGCAGAAGCAATTGTTTGCCGTTCCCAGCAAAGAGAGGTGTGGAGCATAAGTAACCATTACTACTGAAAGAGCAGCAGTGGAAAAGTTGCCAAAATTCATCTCTACCTAGTTCCCCGCTTCTGCTAGAAGCCTTATCTAGGCTTTAATTCCTTCCTGTTTCCACTACTGCAATTGCCTTAAAAATTACCTTGTTACATTGCTACGCTTTCAGAGCTGCAGAAAGGAGTTGAGAACACTGCAGCACAGCTCTTCTTGCTCCAGAAAGCTCATATCACTTCATCTTGAAAGTCAAAACTGCCCTCCTAGTTTTAGATGCCTTCTTTCTGTTTTTCCTGCACATCCAGACCTAGCCCCTTCCTATGCTCTGCTTCTTTCCAGGGGCTATCGAGAGTGGAGAATCAAGTACCAAGGACTTGCCTGTCTTTGACATCCACTAGAATTCAGTAAAATCGCCGTTCTCCCCTCACCTTTTCTTTTTAGATAATTCTTTTGAAAATATACTGTAAGGTTGAACAGAGCAAGGAACTGGGCTCTGCTTTTTACAAAAGCCAAAGGGTAGCAGAGTCTAAAGTTTGACTTGAGGGTCACTGGAGCGAACTATGTTGGTGCATGTCCTCCCAACTCCTCCATTTCCTTTTTCCCTGGGCTGAAAACTGAAATCTCTGGCTGCTGAAAATGTATGAGCAATGACAAAGCAACAAGTCTAACAACATTAAATCAACAAGTAAAATGAAACTATTTGCTTCACATCACATTAAAAAGCATTTGTACATGTGGAAATTACTCTTCTCTGCAAGTAACAATTACACTGAGCTCATAGCCTGGCCTCTGCTGTAAGGCTCAAAATTGACTTGGCTTGACTAACCTATAACCCCCCACCTGCCAGCACATTTCTTCTTTTCTCAAAAACAGAATGTATTTCTTTGCAGCTTAAAAAAAGGCATAAAAATCTGCAAATTCACTTTCTAATTCCCCTTCCAAACTGAGTTAGCAGGTTTCTGCAACGTATGACATAGGACTGTAGTTACTAGCAAGAAGATGGTTCCCTAAATCCTTCTGGCAATTAAGGCTATTTCTCTCTTTACACAACCGTTTCCTGTTTACACTGCTTTTTAAGTGACCCTCTCAAGCACACTACCAGCTGCCAAGCATGCCATACTGGGGTACCATTTTATTCTTGGAGTTCTGCTGCATGAAAGTGAGCAAAGCACACAGTAGAGCTCACAAACGATAATGGCTCACAATAAAGAAAAAGTAGGCTATCTTTACCATAAATTTCAGTCACCACTGAGATTACAAGTACCCACTGAGCAGGGCAAAGAGCATTAGTAGGTTGCAAGCTTTGTTTTCTTATTCAAGTAAAGGAGCTCTGTTGTTACTGCCGCTGGATTGCAAGTTCTCTTTTGTAGACAGAGTTTAGCAGTAAATGTGAACAGCTGTTATTCGCTATATAGCTGTTACTAAGAGGATTTTCATTAAAAGATTTTTTTTCTTGTAAAATGAAAAAGCACTTAGGCACTATTTCTCAGAATACATTGATCCAGATGAAAAGCACAGCTTCTAAATAGACCAGAGCTTCAGAATCCTAACACGTATTTTCAGAACATAAGCCTCTAATATTTGAGCACAAAATCACCTTCCAGTAATACATCTTCCTTCCAGTATTTACACCTAAAATCAGGGTCTGAAACCTACTGCTGTCTGAAGAAAAATTCTTTCCAATATTAGCACCGACCCAAGGCTTCAGGGTCTCTTTAAGCTGCAAATTATCTACTCAGAGTAACATGCTTATACACACAACCACTAAAAAATTGATAAAGTAATCAGTAATTACTGAATCACAAGCCATTTTCTTCAAATACTGCCTGTTTAACCAGTTTTCAAGGGGATTTAATGACACATTGGGAAGAGTTAATAATGAGAATTTTTTCACCTTGAAGGGCCTAAGAAGATAGTAGACATTAATAACAGTGTCAAACCATGGTAGTTTCTTAATGATGTGTCATTCAAAAGCACTCTGCCCAACTGTTTTCAATCTTTGCTCTCAGAAGTAACCCAGCTGTTATCAGGCCCATGCAAAGTTCCTAGCAAAGTATCCTTAATATAAAACAACGTACCTCCATTCAAAGCAATGCAACTTTACCGATTTAGATGCCTCAGCCCCCTTAAACCAAAACCACAACCTTCTTAAAGCCCCTAAGAAAATACCTAACAAGCACATGCACGCACACACCATCACCCCCACCCCGATATGGCATTTTCCAAAAGCACAATCCAGTCATTCAGCAAGTATTCAACCCTTTGTATTCTGAACACACATAACATCTCAGCCTTAAGCTTTCCTTGTGCAAAAATAACAGGGTTTAAAACCCCACAGTATGCTGTCATTTCTCTTATATAAAGATTTTGGCAGTTTTGCTGTTGCTAATGCAGACTGAACATTCTTTCAGTATCATATTCTGAGCACCGAACTGGCAGAATGAACTGTAAGTGAAGCCTGCAAGTACTGTTATTCCAAAAACCTATACGTATGCTACCAAGAAGTTTGTCAGAGAAAGAGCATCTTTCAAGCCAGTTTCCTTTTACCCACACTTCTTCAAGATTAGGAATCCAGCAGCACTGGCAGTGTGGATACAGAATGTATTAAGCACTTCATCAACAACATCAGCTCAGAGGTGTCAGCAGTCTGGCTGAACTAGAAGGGGATCATATGTGGAAATCCTCACAAAAACCTGCACTTAAAGTACTCCTGCTGGTGCACTACACAGCGTGGCGAAGTTGCACAGCTTCTGCTATGCTGATAGAAGTACTGGCTTTCAGGTAAGTACTTAAAACAAGGTCTCTCTTGCTTATCTCTAGTGACTTTAAAAGAGAAATTAAGGACCCCAGGATTCTTTTCAAAATGCATAGAGGGAATTAATCATTACGTACTGGCCAACACAGTCTCTCTCAATAAAACGATACCACTAGCCATAGCTTTAGCTACTGTCAACAGTCTGATAGCTGCTGGGATTTGCTATGACCAGTGCACTGCTATTACTTAGCTTTTCATTTTGGACCGAGCTTTAGGATGCTTTGGGGATCTAAAAAAATACACAACCATCCCCTACCATTGTCCCATGTAGTGCTTACCAGGTTAGCACCTGTAAACTAGAAAAAGATGATGCTGAGCCTGGCAGCAAGTGCCACATGAGCCAGGCTAGCACCTGGGGCTACCTGACAGATAATTGCACTCATTATAGCTTCCCTGTCCTTAATGCTGCATTCCATGGCGTAGTTCATTTTACGTTGCTTCCCAGCACACAGTAACACTGATGCCTTTGTTATTCACACCTAAAGACAAATAAACTCACTACGTGGGAGCTGACAATGTTTCAGAGACCTTCTGAGCAAAGTCCTGGGAACGTTCCTGAATTCTCCCACTGTTGGTGGTAAGGCACAACTAATATATCTGATAGACGCTATCTGGTGTCATTTGCTCTGCTAGACCATGCTGGAGCTGGAGTTAAATAACTGATTCACCAAAAAGGAATCTCAATACACATAATTTTCACAAAACCAAGGAGTACTTTTATGGCACTCGCACTCTTTGCGCCAGCCTGATCAGATGATTACATTCAAGAAGGCAGTCTTCAGGGATTTTCTCTATGATAGCTTGGAAAAGTTGTTTCAATCTTTTTCCTTGCCACCATGAACTTTTAATGAAGCTAAATCAAATTTCCTTCAGTCCTCTAAGTATCTGAGCTGCCAATGATGGTCTAAAAAGATTTGGTTCCTCAGCCAGTTTTCTTAAAAAGAGGAGTTGCTTTCCCTGCTTATCATTCCTATCCTATACCCAACTGCAAAATTGCCCTGGGAGAACCAGGTTTACTTTGTCTTTATATTCAAAAGCTGCATCTCCAAGCTCTCTTTAGCCGCTCTGTTAGGCTTGCACAGCTACAGACGGCAGCGTCGTCTTTCTTTGCTAGCAGCTTGTACTCCTCCTCACTCAGGGATTTGATCACTGGTCTGCAGCCGACTATGACTCTTAACAAAGCAAAGAGGTTTTAGATTTATAGGCCGCTACATACCAGCAGTTGCGGCCAGCGGGCAGATTCTGTATCAAATACCTCATGCAAAGGAAACAGTACAACGACATGCCCCATGCTTCGATCAAGTTAGGCAGACTAACCCCAAGTGTGTAGTTCCCCAAGTGTGGAATTAGGGTCACTACCAATTCTGCAAACCACTGTCTTCTAAATTCAGAGACTTAAGTTTACCATACTATTTTTTTTTCCCAGAAGACCTGTAAAACCTTGGACATCAAGTACAGTTTTAGCATCAGAGGCAAGAGTACTGTAAAAGCACACTTGTCTCAGTAAAGTGACACTGTAATACAAAGTGAATAGAGTACTTGCTAGTATATTTTCAGACTCCTCTTAAGCCTTTTTTTTGCCAGAGACTCCCTGAATCAACACAGAAAATAGCACAAACAGTCAAATCAGACACATACACAACATTCATAAAATAAAGGCACCTTCCAGCTAATTTACATTGATATCGTACTCCTGAACTGGTATAGTACTTGACCTTCTCAGTTATCTTCTGCATCTGATTTTGCTCACAATCGTGTACTATACAGCTGATCTAGTCCCTCAAAGGGGTTTTTTCTGGCTGTGTTGTCCTTTGTGGTTTTGTACAAGTATACCACATTGAACAGATACTATGATCTGTATCTACGTTCTGTTAGATATGAGACAAGAGGAGCCATGATTCTATTAAACTGATCTTTTACCTACAAGTTTCAAAATACATGATGCTGGAAAATTGCATTTAAATTCAGCACTTAAATTCCTTAAGTCAGCATTTAAATTCTTTGAGGTGTGAATGAGGTGTTAACTCTATTGCTGAATTGTTCCATATTATAGGAATATAGTTTTGTTGAAGTAATTGAGTTTCATAATGGGCTAATTCTTGGGAAGTAAGAATTCAGCCTGAAATACATTTGAATTAGTAGATTGCAAATCAGCTGTACCTAAAAACCAAACAAGGTCAAGCCAATGGTGGGAGTTCTATTAGACAAGCACAATAAGTTTAGACATGACACAGAGAGTAAGAGAAAAGCACACTGTCAAAGTATTTTACTGATTAAAAGCTGTAAAATATAGATTAAGTAACTAGCATAAGACTCTGCAGAAACAAGTAATGCAACCAAAATTTGAACCCATATCTTTAGGATACAGGCTTGTTTGCAAGCTGCAAAATGAATGAAAACTGAAGAATAATTATTTTCTTTGTTTTAAGTATTTGTGTTAAAGCAGGCATGATTCAGGCTGACTTCAAAGCTTTTATTGTTTTTTCCCTTTGGAAGATTATACTTATTAATATTTCTCCATTGTTTTTGTTTGAGTTGTTCTATTATGGATTGAATTTACCCCTGAAAAACATGTTTAATTATTTTGTGCCTGCTTTAATCAGGTTGAAATCTCATTTCATAAATTTAATATAATATATACACACCCATCACATGCCTTTACTAAGTGACTGCACGTGCAGCAAAAGTGCCCAACTCTATGGATATACACTGTAGGCACATAACCTGATCTAGCCACTGGCACATAAACAGAAAGGAGGCCATAATCTGCTCTCATTTACACAGGCATAAATCATTAACAATCTCACAGTGGTAAAAAGAATTACAATCTTGTTTTAAAATAAGTATATAAATATAACAAATACACACACATACTGTTATAGTGGGTTTGAAGCTTTATGTCCTCATGTTTCCCCACCAACTGGGCAACTAGCGCTTCTAGCCTCCAAGCTGCAGGAGATCAGGGCTCCAATACTCTACATTCTTGCTGCGGTAGCAGGGAGATCCCACTCTACCAGAGGGGTATCCAAGACATCTGCCTACACACATGGTCACTTATTGAAAAGGGAGAGGGCGGCCAAGGAAGGGGCCAAGCATCACCATATCTCATCCCAGTACGTGTGAAGCCATCCTGAGGCTCTGACCTTCCAGCACCCTGCAGGCTGCTTATTCATCTGGTTCATGCAACACCACAGTAAAAGCTAACAATTCAAAGTGTTCATGCTTTACATCCAACTGTTTTTTACTAATGTAAAAATTGTAGAAGGCTCAATACAAGCCTTTAATGAGAGGCACGTCACATGGCATGTGTTTATGTTGAGCTTGAACCCTCCTGCTAAAAATTTCAAACACTAAAATGAAAAATAGTAATTTATTTTCCACCTTTCAGATGTTTGTATTAAGCTATGTAGCCTCTTTTACATTGTCTTTATTTCTAGTCTAACTGTATGAGCAGTTTTCTTGCAATTCCTGCATAAGAATTTCTGAACAGAAAGAAGTTGACAGTGATGTTTTCAGATCATTAAAACATTCAAATCGATATTCAGCTACATTTTTCAAAAAAGACCTGTAGCTGTACCAATGCAAATCATTTCTGTACCCAATTGGTCTATTATCATATTCATACAAGTTATTTGTTTTATAGACTTGAAATCCCTCTGTGGTGGATTTTATTATTTGTTCTTTGTTACATTAGCACTGCTATGCCCTTGGAAATACCCATGACACTAGTTTCTGAATCTTTTTCATGTTATCTATCTCAACAAGAGAAAACATGATGTTTTTCCTGTAGCTCTTGAAAATAACAATAATATAGATGCAGGAAAGCTCTTGGTGTATGCAGAGGATTTATACAAAATAAGGTGAAGGAGAAGAAGGAATAACTGAACACTCAGAATAAGAGGTTGAGATAAATGATTGAAATTTATGGTTTTAATAAGCACGTAAAGGAAGTCAGAAACTTGGATTTAGAATCAGCTTCAGTTGGCAACAAATGTAGTATGCTGTGTTCTGCCATGACATTTACCTCTCCTATAATTTAAACCAAGATATCTTTTAGTGGTTTTGCAGTGAATAGCTGGTAGAGAATAGGCACATAGATCACCCCGATAGAGACACATGCATTTCGGTCAAGCGATAAGTAACAAATTTAAGACATAATGAATCCTATTATTTCCATGTGAACATGGGGATTCACTATAAGTTCACAAACAAAGGCCCCATTTCTTTAAAATGTTGATGAATTCCTTATGACAATAAAGACTGTTACAATAAAGGGCTGTTAAACAATCTGAAAATGTCAATTAAAGTTCCCTTATGGAACTCCACGTTCAATAGTAAAACCATCTCAATTTTTAAAGTGTAAAGATCCTCATCCTTAAAGAAAAAAAATATTTTTACAAGTTTTTCTAACTATATTGTTGCAATCTTCTCTTCAAAAACCTACTAGAAATCTTCACATTGCGCAGACTGGTTTAATCACTATAGAAAACATTTTCTGGAAACCTTAAATCATGCAGACAAATTACTGAATTCAGCTGACAACAACATGAATTTTCTTTATGTGCAGTTATATTTTCTAAGCGTAATGAAAAGCAGCATTAAAGAAGTTGGGCCATTCATTTCAGAGTTCCCTGGTACCTCCTCTCAAGGAGCAAGGACTCCTGTAATGCCAATTCAAAGCACAGAAGCAAACAACAGTCACCTCTATTAAATTCACGTTGTTAATCAAAGGACAAATTTGACTCCACAAAATTTCATGGCCACCCTAAACAGAAGGCAGCTCAATTTACCTCTTTGGACTGTAAAAGGAAGAGATTATGGGAAAAATCCAATCCTGTCAAGTTAGCTCTTAGGGCAAAGTCCATTTAATTCCAGAGTGACAGAATGGCTGAGGCTGAAAGGTGAGATCAGCAAGTCCTCACCCCGCCCCACTCAAGCAGGGTCAATGACAGCAGGTTGCCCAGGACCATTAGAGTAGAACAACTTTTCCACAGAATTCAGCAATTGCCATGAAAATCACTCTTCAGGATGAAGTACCTCAATTTATGAAAAAGAAATAATCACTTGATTTAATTCTATGGACTCTTCAAAGAAAATTTTATACTGTGTTGCTGCTTTCATCCCCACTAAATTCTTAGGCTTCCCTTGTTAGATATTATGCAATATAAACACTACATATTTTTATTGAAAACCGCATTTCTCAATAGCTGTTCACTCACACTGATTGTTACACAATTTATTGCCAAGACCCAGACAGATTAGTTTTTCCTAATCAGTGGGGTTCCCCAACACAGACTGTCATTTAGCATACATGACATAATTCCATTTTCAGAACAAACCAGACCTAGTTAATCCTTATGTACTTCATGTTTTACACAGCACAGAGGTCAGAGAATAAGTTGAAAGAAATCTAGACCCTGCACTAATTTTCTCTCTTGTGGTGGAACATAAATGGAAATGATGATGTCAAAATCTGAAACTGTGACACATATATAGATTAAAATCTCTCTCAGATAATTTATTATAGACAGGATTATTTCCAGTAATTTTATGCATGTTTCCGAGTATCCAAATGATATTACATAGAATCAAATGACCAACATACTAAAAAAAAAAAATTTAAGATGAACTGGAAAAATTATTTTGTCAACCTACTTACTGCTGTGTAGTGACCGCTAACATGTGGAACTGTTGTTGGATAAGACATAATTCTTGGAGATATAGCTCAGTATTTCTCAGTATGCAATAGAAAATTGGTTTATTGTAATAATCATATCACCCAAACCAATTTGGATCAGTAATAAATTTCAAAAATTAAATCCATTCATGTTTTCAGGGAGTCACTGATAGACATTAAAAGGAAAGAAACTAGGATATGCAAGCCAAAATAAGTAATGGGAGACATTGACAAAAAAGTCAAATGCATAAACACAAGCTACAATTGAAAGTCCACACACTTACTCCAAATGGAATGTGTGGCTATTTAACAGTCTCGAAGTAGCTTAAAAAGCAACAAACCATATGTCAGGGGACATGAGTCAGTAGAAGAGTAATTGTTTGTTAAGAGCAATAATGATTGAGACATTATATCCATGACTTCTCTGATACCGATTAAATGGAATAGATACTGTGAACAAGAAATTGTACTTTCTGCAGCTTAAAATTCACTTAAATACTTTGCTGTTATACTAACCAAGGCAATATTGTCATGGTTTAGTCTAACCTTGATCATAAATCTTCTTCTCCAGCAGAACTTAAAACTGCAGATTAGACTTAACATGCAAGTCCTTAGCTAGAGTATAAGGAGATTTTTTCAAGGGCATTTCCCAAAATGAATCACCTGCAGAAGTGGAAAAGCTCTTTTTGCTTATTGCACCAATGAAGATATTTAGAATTTAAACATACTGCCTTTTAGAAGATTATTGTTAGATAACTGATTGAGTGAGATAGTATTTATCACAGCTATGTTACATGGGTGGAGCCAATGAGATCTGTGTATGTACATTTTCTGCCCTACTGAACCAAAGTTTAACAAATTTCATAACACATTCAGTGGATTGACCTTCTCATTTGCAGAGATGTTCCACATCAAGTTCAGAAACATATCTAAGTTTATAGATTTCAAAGGAGCGGTAGTGCTGAAAATTGCAAGTTTGATTCCTTAGAAAACAATTTGAGTTTGTTTAATTAGGTCCACCTCATTGATTCAGTTCAATTTTTAAATGGCATGTCTGTACATGGTTCCTATACGATATTCACAGAAACAGAAAAACTGCTCTGAACAGTCTTTTTCATCTCCTAACCCATTCCATATATATGTTTGAACAATTACACAAATATCCTGAAGAGCATATTTAGAAAAATCCAATTTTAAATAGGTATTTTACTGCAACAAATGGCTTTTATAGTGGTGAAAGGTGTGTATAATACAGCTCCAAAGTTACTGCTGTTACTTGTGGTAACGTCAAAATACCACATGACGGGTCCTCTGTGCTACTGCTCTTGCTACTATTACTGTTTCCAGGTTAATCCACATTCTACTCAAGACCTCATACCTGTACCTCAAACAGGTGAATATTTAACGTGCTATGGACTAGCTCCAACTCATACAGTAGCGTTAAAAACCAAACACACACCTCTACAACAACAGTCTGTAATCCCACAGCCTGTTATGAGTTGTGCCAGAATTTCACAAGAAAAATTCAAGAAAGGACTTGGCACTTACATTGTCCTCCCCACCACCCCCAAAAAAAAAAAAAAAAAAAAAAAAAAAAGAGAGACAAGGTGAATGTTGTCCTTGATCAGATATCTGGAGGCTATTCCTCACCAGGAGAGAATGATATGAGTTTTAATGTAAATAATTGAACCACAATTCTGCAAACTTGGGTTTCTCTGTGCCTCATCTCAATTAATTGTTGTAAGCACAGGTACACAGATGAATTACTTTACTGGCTTCAGAAGTCTGGTCCTAAATGGTTCATGGCCTCTTTAATATGAGTAATAACTCTCTGACAAAGAAAACCCTAGAAGTCAGAGATCATTTGGTTGCCAGCTCTTTGAAGCACCAAGCTGCATTAACTGCTAGAACAAATAAACCCATCTGATCTCCCAACAAGATGAAACTGAGCTCAGCCGGAAGCACAAAGAGTTCACCATGTCATTCTTCAATCCAAACACAATGCTTTGCAAGACCATGTTTGAGGTACAGCTGCTTCACTAGATCTCTTCAAACCGATCAAGCTGAGCACATTTTAAGGACTACGAATCTATTATGCAGAGAAACCCCTGAGAAGTTGTTTATCTCGCTGCTAAAAGTAGAATGAAAGGCTAGCAGATTCCTCCAAAAAGAATAGGGTTACAAACACAATATGTCCATGAAACAGCATTTCTGGGGAATAAAACAAGGGAGAAGCAGGCCACTTTCCCCATAAGAAACCACAGATTTTGTAAAACATCCCAGCATTCTCCACAATGCTTCTGAAGCAAAGGTGGACGTGACTGGATGAGGAGAAGGGTTCAGAGGAATGGTCATCAGCCACTGAAAAAGCGAATGAACATGTTGAAACCCATTGGTCTGCAGCTGGCTCCTCCACTCTTTGTTCACATGGATGGTAGCCTGCAGGACAGTAAATCCTCCAAACCAAGTTTGTACATTTGTTTTGCACAATACAATGAACAAACAAAAAATGGCAGGTGAGACGCAACACCACTGATGCACTGCCCAAGTGCTGCTGATGGAGTAGGAGGAACCACCAAGGCAGGGAATTCCGCTCCACTATTTGAAGTAGCTGCTTATCAAATACAAATCTAATGTCTTTCAAGAAATTGCTTTGGCTTTTTGGAAAATGCTTGCTCTTTACTGACGTCTGGCTTTCCATGATAGCTACATCTGACTGTAACACTAAAACTGCCTTTATTAAATCTGTTCTGCACTGTTCTTTCATTTAAGAAAAACAACAGCCACGAACACCTGGAATCCAGAAGTCACCTCCGTGAGAATTAGGATCATACATGGCAAGTTCTTTGGCTTATCTTCCAAATGCAGTGTGCAAACATGTATATATACACAATTCTTGTATTTAAAACTACAGTCAAGGCTAGACATATTACACAACTTAGAAGAAGAGGGGAAAAAAAAAAAAAGAACTCTGTTGGTAATTATTTAGCAGTGACTTAGTTACTATGGTGATGGGTTTCCTATAGGTACCATAGTCAGAGACACAGCAACACACATTTTTGGCAACATCTCTTTATTTTTTCAATTATGTTCAGAACCATCCGCTTGTAATGAGCTACAGAAAAATCTTTATTCTCCTTCAATGCTTTTAAAACTGACCAAAATACCAAAAGCATTCAAACAGACAGATGTGACAGGTGGGAAGTGCTAAGTAGAAAGCGGTTGCAAAGAAAATATTCTTTGAGATTTTTCTTATGCTTTAACATGTGCATACTAAGTAAATACTCCAAGGTTTTCAATACAGTTTCCTACAGCCTCCTCTTAGAGAAACTGGTGTGTTACAGTCTAGGCAAGTGGTCTGTGTGGTGGGTGGGGAACTGGCTGACAGGTGGCACCCAGAAGATGGTGGTAAATAGCTCCTTTTCAAACTGGCAACCTGTCACAAGTAGGGTCCCCCAGAGATCAATATTGGGCCCAATGCTGTTTAATACCTTCATAAGTGATCTGGATGATGGGAGCAAGTGTACCCTAATGAAGTTTCCTGATGATACCAAACTGAGTGCGGAAGTGGACACTTCAGAAGGGAGGGCCACCCTGCAGGAAGACCTGGATAGGCTTTGTGAAGCTCAACAAGGACAAGTGTAAGGTCCTGGGAAAACATAATCCAGAAGTACAGCACAGGCTGGGATCTACTTGGCTGGGGAGCAGCTCTGTGGAAAGGGACCTAGGGGTCCTGGTGGACAGGAAGCTCAATATAAGTGAACAGTGTGCTGATGTGGCAATAGGATGCTGGGTTGCATCAACAAGGGCATCACCAGCAGAGATAAAGAAGTCATTATTCCACTCTACTCAGCGCTTGTCAGGCCACACCTGTAATACTGTGTTCAGTTTTGGTCCCTGCTATGCAAAAAAGATGTGGACAGGCTGGCAAGGGTCCAGAGAAGGGCCACAAAGACGATCAAAGGACTAGGAAGCCTACCATATGAGGAAAGGCTGAGAGAACTGGGTTTGATCAGCCTTAAGAAAAGAAGGCTTAGGAGAGACCTTATCACCATGTTCCAGGATTTAAAGGGTGGCTATGAAGAAGATGGAGACTCCCTTTTTACAAGGAGTCATANAGGAAGCCTACCATATGAGGAAAGGCTGAGAGAACTGGGTTTGATCAGCCTTAAGAAAAGAAGGCTTAGGAGAGACCTTATCACCATGTTCCAGGATTTAAAGGGTGGCTATGAAGAAGATGGAGACTCCCTTTTTACAAGGAGTCATATGGAAAAGACTCCTTGTAAAGGAAAGAGGGGTAATGGGTACAAGTTACTCCTGGGGAGATTCAGACTGGAAACAAGAGGATAATTTTTCAAAATGAGAACAATCAGCCATTAGAATAATCTCCCCAGGGAAGTGATGGATTCCCCAACATTAGACAATTTTAGGATTCAGCTGGACAGAGTGCTGGGCCATCTTGTCTAGACCATGCTTTTGCCAAGAAAGGTTGGACCAGATGATCCTTGAGGTCCCTTCCAAGCTGGTATTCTATGATTCTGTGAAATACACTGCTGAATTAAACATCAACACCGATATATTTATTAGGAGTTACTATCAACTGAAACAAAACAAAGGCAAGATACAGTAAATTTCAATATAGACTAAAATGAGCACTCACGTTCTTTACAATTGAATCCTGTAAATTTTGTTACAAATACTTATTGTACAATATTGTTTTTAAAGTTAGTTCAAGTTCAATACATGTGCCTACAATGAAGGTGAGTTTTGGACTAGATCAATGCTCCAGCTCTTTCGAGGTCAGAGGAGTTTGGAACTACATTTGTAACCAGTAGTTTGGAGGACATACATGACACCATGGGGACATGATTTCCAGCAGGCCTAAAGGTGGCAGCAATCAGCTCTAAACAGTTCACTTATCAATCTTATCCAGTTTGCCATTTCAAAGTCAAGACAGGCCTCTGGGACAGAGTTTTCCTAAGGGATTGGAGTGGGATACAGATATCCACCTGACATTAAGCTTCTGAAAAACTCCCTTCCTAATAACAAAGCAAGCTAGAGCCTGAGAAGTAATGCTTCTCACCTACCTACCCACTTATCCCCCAACTCTTAGCCACTGCTACTTTCACATACCAGATCACTTTCAGAAGGTCCTTGACCTTTACATTCAAATCCAGAGAAGGCCATAAGTTAGAGTTGGGGGTTTGGGGGTTGGGTTTCCTTTTTTTTCTTTTTCTTTTTTTATGGTATTACTTTTGTTATTTGCAAACTCAGCTTCTAGATAGGATGACTATGGATAGAGTTGTCCATCAAGCTAGAAGTGTGTTAACAGAGATAAATAAAAATACCACACAGTACTTTTCCACTCCCACTAGACCGTATTTTCTACTGCAACTATATTTTGTGAGGGGTTTAGTTATCCTTTACTCATACTTCTCAGAAAAAGAAAGAAAATAATTAGAAGCAGTGAATGCTGTTCACACAGAGCGTCGAGGTCCTGAGCACCCTTAGCTGTGGTTGCAACTGCTCGGTTGCTCAAGGCAGGCTGGATCTCAGGATCCGGCCCCACATTCTAATATTAGAATGGATTATACTTACTGCATCGACACTCTGCTCCTACTCATCTCATTGAGAGAGACATTTGGCATCAAAAGTAACATACTAGCTCAAGCATGTGCACATCACCATAACAAACTGGCAAAGGGTTATTTTCAGATAATCTGCATTTGGCATCTGAGGTGAATAATTTTTCCAAATTCCAGCATCTAACCTTTCTGACACCAAAATGACAGAATTTTGTCTGAATCCTGTAACAACAGCTTTTCAGAGGACTGATTATAACCACTTGGGAACAGTTAAAGGTTTCAAATACTGTAACAAATAAAGTTAATCCCCTCCCACTTTCCCCAATACTTCGCTAAATTCAAAAGCAATGTGTAAAAAGGCATGGTCCTTTTCTTGCTCCTTGCAATAAGCTATTCACTTAGAAAGGGAAGTGGTCCTCATATATGTATTTTTCTAAACAAAGATAAGTCATTATCTACTGTTACCAATTGCTTGTGTGTATGTTAATACCCTTTTAATTTGAGATTATACTGTTATAATGCAAAAGGCAAAACTACATATAGATAGTAGTGAAAGTAGGTTAACAGGAGGGGAGGAGGGGATGGGTGCAAAAAGGGCAGCCTCGGAGCTGCCATGATACTCTCCAGCAGGAAGGGAGGTGTCCCACGGCTCTAGAAGTGCTTGGGGGTCACTCACAGTGGTAGGAAAAATGGCACACCCAGGCACACTCCAGATAAGTTCTAGCCCCTAAACTTTTCTTTCAGCACCCCCCTTGTATTTAAATACTAGTAACTCCAATAGATTCATTCTAATGACAAGGTGAACACTTTTAACAGACACAGAAAAGGCCTTACCTCAGTTAGAGAAAAACAGTGGCCACAGCAAGTGTACAGTTTTGCTTTTGCTCCCCATCTCCCAGCTGTGTGGGGTGGAAGGCACCAAATGCAGCTGACCCATTTAACATCATCCCCTTACAACCTCTGTCTCTGCACCTTTATCCTTACTGACAAGACCAGTGCAAAGGTTACCATCAAGTGTCATCACTGGTGGTTTACTGAAGATTCTCAAATGTAGGCCAGCTGAGATGGTACTAATTAGTACCCCTTTCACATCATTTTAGAGAAGCCAAGAACTCAGCTGAACCAGCTTACCTCCTATTAGAGCTGGCTTTTCCAGACAAGCTTGATGTCACCTTGTATTGGAACATTTCAACCATTTCTGGCTGCTTGGTATGTGGAGGACTGTATTTGCCAGGACTCATTTCACCATTAATTAGAGATAACGATATCTTTTTCCACATATTGATGTAACTCAGAGCAGGAAAGGAAGATTTTAAATCAAAGCTATGAAGATACCCAAAATGACAAAGGCATTGGGAACTTCCCACTTTCTCTTTGCCCCAAATCACAGTCACACTGGCTTTGATATTAACACAGGAGCAATTTCAGTTGGAATTTACTCTCTTCTCAAGCTGAGAAAGCAAAGCAGATCCTCTCACTGAAGGTGGGCTCTCAGGTTAGCAGCCAGGTCAGTGAGCTGTGCTACTGAGTACTGGAATCAGGACCCTCCAGACATGAGCCTGAAGGGAGAGAGGAACAGCTCATCCTTTTTCTCATCTAATTAAGTACAGCAAGTACAGCTCCGAGGAGAAGGACCAGCAAAAACAGGGAGCACAGCTTGATGAAAGCATTGTTGAGCAGCCAACTCAGGAAATGGCTACAATTCGGAAGCCGGTTTTACTCAGCTGGACCAAATTGCCTCCACAACACAGCCCAACACTCATTCCAGTCAAAGAAATGCATGAGCTAGATTAATAACAAGATGTATTTTTTCTTTTATCATTTTACATAGCGAATTTTGCAATAATGCACACTTTTTTTTCCCAGATATGCTATGGCCAGTTTATTTGACCTGTCCTATACTTTGCATTTCAAAGGAATTCTCGACACTAGACAGGTTATTGGTCACAGAAAATGCTGCCATCCCTTCAAAAACCATACCCTCAGTGTACACTGGCATTTTCTAAACTACTTTTCTTGCTTATTAAATGCCTCTCTAATAACTCTACAAAAGCATTTCCTAATCACTGGTTGTCATTTGTCATTCCTACAACACAAAAATAACACCCCAGTCTAAAAGTCTTTTGCCTGTCTCAGAAATCTGAAAGAACTTTGCCGTAATGGGTTTGCCCAAGATTTATCCTTTTGAGTCAAACAGCATTATTTAGGGTTGTTTGTCAGTTGAAAGGTTATTTTCCAGAAGTTAAACCAGATCCTGTAATTGCAATCTAACTACATTGCATTGCTCTGATTGGTCTTAAAGTTCTACTGATTCAACTTTATTGAAAAACCACAACAACTCAAAAACAGGCTCTTTCAGGTTGCATAGAAATATTTTTCAGTTCTGAAAAACTGGAGAGAAAAATTTTCCACTGTAACCAGCCAGGTCTTGGCTGCTACAACATTGCCAAGCAATGCTAACACCGGGGCTTGGTAACAGGCCTGGCTCTGCCATTGTTTGTTGACTGCACAATCAACACAGATCAGTTTTAGGACTCTCTATCAATATAACTTCCAGAAGAGTGCTAATTAGTGGCAGTAAGTGGGGGAGAGAAAGGCAGAGATATAGAAAGAAATCAGGAAGATAGAAGTATGGAAAGCACCCAGCGGGCAGGAAATACATGGCTGGCAGCAAAGTTAAAAAGGGAAGAAAAGCGTAGCGGGTACAAGAATGAACAAGCGTGTCTGGTCCAAATTTGTTGAAACAGAACTCAAATTGTAAAAGGTGGCATGTTCATCCCTAGAAATAGGAGGACCCAGAAAGACTTAGGACTATATTCTCTGCTTCCCTATTGCTGGTAAAACCTCCCCTACTTTTACTTAGCCTGGTTACCACATCCACGTAATGCAAAATGGTATGAGTGCAATATTGGCTCTCACTGGACTAAGAAGGGAGAAAAAGTTGTTCTAAGTTTTTGCATGATTGTCATTTCATCCTTTAATCCACCCTTTATATTATTCTTTGTTAGTGTTGCCAAGGAATAATGTGAATTGAGAAAGAGACAACTAAAAGAGCTAACCCGATTCATTTGAAATCTCTGAAGAAGCTGTCATGAAATATTGTAACACCTTTCTTTTCTTTCATTCAGTCTACAATTAGACTTAACACAAGAGGATGACTACACAGGACAAAAGTTAAGTTTAAAACAGCAGTACGGGTGACGCCCAAAGATTTTACAATCTGTTGTCTAAGACTGTAGTATTGGTAATAACATTAGACTTTATGCAGGCTTTAAGATTTCTCTCAATTACAACTCTTACACTGTACTCACTTCTCTTCCTGCATTACGTCTTGATATTGAACTTGAAAATTTGAACTGGGTGTTTGCTTTTGTCAGGATTTGTTGCGAAGGAATAAACACAAGCTAAGCAACCATAAGATTAACTATGTAAGTATCAGAGAATATAAGAAGAGAGAGCTTCTCTCTCTTTTCACACTTTATTTCATTTAAAAGAACTGTCATTAAAACAATACAAAAGACTCGAATAGTACAGTTTAAGTATTCAATAAAACCTCAGGAGAAGACATCTTCATCAACATGCAAGGGCAATATTGAATGTCCTGATGAACTTAAATGAAAGATCCTCCTAAGCATACAATTAATACAAAAATATTTTAGCTCATTGTTCTGCATTTCTAAGTTTTTTCTAAATTATCTACATTGTAATCAACAAAACCACAGCTAGCACAGCTACTGTATCATGCGCAATATAGATGTGTGTTGATTTTGGCTGGGATAGAGTTAATTTTCTTCATAGTAGCTAGTACGGGGCTATGTTTTGGATTTGTGCTGGAAACAGCATTGATAACACAGAGATGTTTTCATTATTGCTCAGCAGTGCTTACACAGAGTCAAGGCCTTTTCTGCTTCTCACCCCACCCCACCAGCGAGCAGGCTGGGGGTGCACAAGGAGTTGGGAGGGGACACAGCTGGGACAGCTGACCCCAACAGACATTCCATACCATATGATATCATGCTCAGCATATAAAGCTGGGGGAGGAAGAAAGAAGGGGAGGGGGGGACATTCAGTAGGATGGCGTTTGTCTTCCCAAGTAACCATAACACATGACGGAGCCCTGCTTTCCTGAAGATGGCTGAACACCTGCCTGCTGATGGGAAAAAGTGAATATGCATTCCTTGTTTTGCTTTGTTTGCATGTGCGGCTTTTGCTTTACCTACTAAAGTGTCTTCGTCTCAACCCACGAGTTTTCTCACTTTTACTCTTCTGATTCTCTCCCCCATACCCTGGGGAGGAGTGAGTGAGCAGCTGTGTGGTGCTTAGTTGCTGGCTGTGGTTAAACCACGACAAGATGCCATGCATACACAAATCACTATTGCTAGCATGTAAAATAAATGCATATACACAGCCGAGCGAGTCACAGCGAGACACTTTGTTACCCACTCAGATTTGTCTTCCTTTTATTTACCCCCAGTAGGCTTTCAGTCCCCCAAACACCATGTACCTACAGTAAGAATTAATAATTGCCAGTCCTGAAGAATAACTTTATCCTTCTCTGGCTCTCAGGTCCCCTCTCCCAGCCACTGTGTCGCCCACATCCACCTCCCTGCTCAACTCAGCAAACACAAGCTGGCAGGGAGGGTGCCACGAACTAAAGGGCTGCTGGAGAAAGGCTGAGAATGGGGCAAGATCCCCAATGCTTTCATCTTACCCAGCTGCTGTACTGTCAAAAGGAACAAGCTCTTTCTTGTCTACGCCACGCATTCATACAGATCATGTAAACTTCTACGTGCATGAGCACACATGCAGGCGAGTCTGTTTTCCTGTCAAATCATTTTTTTAAATTGTGCACTCGTTAAGCAAACCTGTGTAAACAATCAAATCCCCGAGTGCCAGAAGAGGAAACACCACCCATGTACCAAATGGAGGGAACTGGGATCCTGCCCGAAATAAGCCCAAACCTCCTCCTTCCTTTTCTATTTTTATAACATGTGCTATGTGTAAGAAAAGGAATTAACAATCTGTCAATTTGGTTCTATGCCTTTTGATGCCCAAAGAACTGCAGGCAAGCAACCCCTACTCGCTGAATAACTTCAACCCTGTAATTTCCTTGGGTTTTCTTACCATGCAATGTAAGAGATGGTCAAGTGCTACCTCTTATTTATGCTAGGGCAAATCACAGTATCAGCATCAGGACTTTTCTGGCATAGCTGCTTTCATGTTAGCCAGCTGCCAGCTATGGAAAAAAGGCAAACTGAAGGGGAACTGCTAAGCCACGTTCAGTAGTAAGTCCGTCCTGAAAGTCTGGAAGAACCGCTGTCAAGTTCTGCCTGTGAAACTCTCCTGGAACACTCCTGTCTTCCAGTTTTACAAGGTATCTGATCCATGTCTTGCAACTTTTGGCCACAACATGATCTGGCACACAGCTGGGAAAGCTGGCCATGGTCAGGCCATGCAATTCATTGCCATTGTAACTCCACTCTTTTTAAATAGTTTAGACCATGCTCCATACTGGCCCAGTTAGGCTCAATAATTTCACACATGATGCTTCCAAATCTGTCAAATGACAGATAGAATAAAATGGCAAATATCTGGCAAGTATAAATACTGCCATGGACAAAGATGGTAGTGGAATAAAATTTCAACTACCAAGCCAATAAACTTGTGTCTTTGTAAGCAGTTTAATTTCTAAGAGAAACTCCATTAACCAACTCACTGAAAATCAATACCACTAAGTCCATTCTAGATAGTCAAAGTCTGTACTAGAATAAAAAGATATTTTCTTCTCATTTAATGTATAAGCGCTAAATATATACACCTCAAAATGTATATACACATATAACTACATATAAAGGTTTTTTGATATTTTTTTAATGTATACACACATATACGCATCACAAACAAACATTTGGAGATGAATTTCATTAATGCAAGAAGGAAGGACAAAGTCAGCTGGTTTTTCTGGAGGGACAAAACAGCAGCCTGCGCAGACTTTTTACTGTCAGAGCTTTTGGTATCCCAGACAACTTTTTATGGACTAGCAATTGTTTTTTTTAATGCTTTTTGTATATATTATTTTCAAATTCAACATGCTGCAGTGTAAGAGATGAACAAAGTCAAGAAGTTTAGGTCAAATAAAAAGAACATCCTTAAGCAGGTTAATTTTGCTTCTAGTGTTTGTTTCAGTCCAGTAAATTGAAAACTTAATTTACCCATTACCTTGAAAATCTCTGACCTGGTGGTAGTTTGAGCCTGTGTCTAGTCCTTGATTTTAGTGTAGCCAAAATATACTAGAGCTCTTATGAGCAAACAACTAAGGTTATACAGTTTTCCAGGCTAATTTTCACATTTCCAAGATAAACTCAGATGCATATTTTCTGCTACTGTGTCCTTTATGGGTTTAGAACAAACTCCCCTCATACGCATATCCCTTAAATGCCTCATATTCCACAATTTAAAAGTTTGTTCAGCCTGAATTGTGCTTCACTGAATTTATAATTTTTCATCAAGAACCTTTCCTAAAAAAAAAAAAAAAAATCTCCATCCTCCCAAAGAATAATTAGGAGGCAGTTAGCTGAAAAAGTGGTTCTCATGGACAAAAGAAAAATAAACATTCTTTATCTGATTTCTTTTTTGTTGTTAAGAAAATTACACAGTCTAACATAACCCTGCATCACAAGTCTATATTTACATAGTTTGTATTCCCAGAGATAATGTTATGGTCTCTGAGGTGCCTCTGGTTTAATGCAAGATATTGGAGAATAGTATGAGTTATCTCTGCAGTGATTTCATGCTGAATTTGCAGTGGTATGTAGCAAACAGTAGAAATGGAAGAAAAGCTTCTCTGGACACACAAAGTACTTTATCTTCCTTCCAGAAAATAAGGAGCAATAATATTTGTAATATGCTTACAGACAGAACCCCAGGCTCTGCAGAGATAAGTCTTATGACAAAGTACTTAACTAATATGGAAAATGGTATTACTTGTGTTAAATTCAAAATGAGCATTTTGCCCCAGACTGTTTAAAAAAAATCGTTAGTTACCTGAAGTTACAATGGAGTCTGCAAAAGATACTCTTTAGTAATTACATTTACTGTGGCTATAGAAACAAACAACATCAAATTCTTTGTATATGATGATTCTGTGCAGATACAAAATACTATTGTGTTTGGTCAATCTAGGAAAGAAAGTGATATTCAGTGTTTTAGAAGCCTCTTTGTCTCTCATTTATAATCAATTTTTCTGAAAGAAAAGAAAAATATGAATCTGCTTTATTCTTCCTTTCCTATTCTTGTCTTATTCTCCTTTTCCTTTTATGCTTTCTCTTTTTTTATCCTTTGTTTGGGATTTTTGATTTATGAGGTAGACAAGGGAAAAATACACATACAATGCAATGAGCTGTTCCATTGTTTCCAATATTTCATGTCTAATAGAGTTAGTGCTCTCAAGCTCAGAAATTATTTGCAAAATAACTCAAACTTGCTTTGGCAACTCCCTAAGCAGAAGGAGGAGAAAAAAGAAAATTATTTAATTCATTTTTTAAAATTAATTAAAGCTAGCCTGGGATCACAAACACAGTAGTACCATTACCGAAAGCCTACCATAAAATTCCAGGAAGAGCGAACATTTAACTGAGTATGACTTCACTCTTAAAAGCTTGGACTTCTTTGAAGCATAGCCTTATCCATCAATTTTCTGCTTCTGACTATTTTGTACCTACACTGCTTCACTTAAACACTAGTAATCCAAAACCAGCATTTGATTTCATCTCAATATATTTGTCTTAGTATGATAAAAATACTAGTTAGCTGGTGTATCTTGCCACTATGTGCATAACTTCGGAAAACTTAAGTACTTAGCAACAGTTTCTCTTTATTGCACAATATTAACACAAGTTTAGATTATGGCCTGTTTAACGATGCAAAACTCTTAACAACCCTCTTTAGACATTGTCCTCTACAACTTGAAGTTATACAGGTACTGAGGAAGTACAGATGCCCAGGAGAATGGATACCAAGACAACCAACTCTAAGGGCCATGTTTTCCTTCTGTTATTTTTTCAACATTTCAGGTCACTTTCCAACTAAGAAATGATGTTTCATAAATAAACTAGAGTTGCTCAGACACAAAAATTTTTACTTAATCCACCTTGCACTTCTCAGAAATTCACTGAAAACTCACCGATAGGAGCTTTGAATCAAACCTCTCAGGTTAAGGCTAAAAGCCTGGTTCTTTAATTCATGGATGACAGAGATTCTCTCATGGGACTAACAGTACTGTTGAGTACATGGTGCCCTGTTAAGGCAAACAAGCATTACAGCTGAATGGACTACTTAAATATACTCTCTTTGCTATCTGGCAAGTCTCTTGCTCCACCCAGTAGTTTAGTTCTGATGATCTGTTTTCCAGCCAGTAACACCCATCAAAATTGGGCTAATTCAGGAAAATACAGGATGAACCAGATAGTCAGCTGCAGGAGGCGAAGCCAGATGACGACATGATGCAAGAAAGATGACGACATGATGCAAGAAAGATGACGACATGATGCAAGAAAGATGACGACATGATGCAAGAAAGATGACGACATGATGCAAGAAAGAAAGAATACGTTCTCCTTTAGCCTTCCCAAATCAGGGAAGAGGAAGGAAAGCAGAAGGGGTAACCGCAATAACAGTCTCCAGATACCGACTAAAGCAAACGGAGGATCTTCGCTACAATTATAAAAAAGCTAAACATGAAAAAGCATGAATGCTTTGGGTATTCTGAAAAATAAGCACCATGCTATATCATTTAATTGTGATTCAAAACCGCAATAAAGCCCCCTTCTGTTGCCAGTAATAATGTTTAGGCAGAGCAGAGCCCAGCACCTTAGTTTCCCATACCCGAGTATGTGTCCTACTCTACTGTTGCTCCTTTCAGGTAAAATTTTGTCAAATGCTGGCATTGCTACAAGGAGTTGTCTTTGACAATTCAGAACACATTTTTAAGCCTTCTAACCTCTCTGTTTTTAACTTTTATCTTGTACATAGGAAACTGAGGTATGTGTAAACTAAATTACCCAAGATCTTATCAGAAGCTCATGAAGAGATGATCACTCAGCTTGCAGGCCAGCACGTTAGTCATAAGTTTAGCTTTTACTATATATCTGTAAATCACAGAATAATTTTAAAACCTGCTTGATCCTGAAGAAAAGGTGACCTGTAACAGGTAAACTTCTATTATTAGCCTATATTAGAACAAATCTCTATTTTAAAATGGAGACTCCTGTCCATTAGGCTTGTTTTATTATGGCTTTAGTCATACAAGGATTTGTGAAATCAATTGTAGTTTTCTGTTGAGGAAATAAGGCTGAGAAATTCTGAGAAGTGACAAATCAAGTTCTGTAATGCTCAGATCCATGTTACGCCATTTCTTAAGAGCACAAAATTTTGGACAACAGCTACTATCACAGAACTAATACAATATTACATTGCTTTGTGTTTTCTTGGGCTTTTCTTTCCTCTAATGAAATTAAATTTGGACTGCTAAAAACAGAAGCAGATCAAAGCAGACAATCACACAAATCTTCTGTTCATCTTGTAAGGTCAATAAAAGTTCTCAGAAGCCAGAATTTTCCTTGTTAATGAAGCACACACATGCAATTCACAGAAGCTCACAATGGCAATAAAAATACATGTATAACCTGGAATACTGCTTGGGAAAATTACGAACAAACATTTTTTTTTATTCCCCCCGCAACTCCACCTGCAGCACAAAATGTCACAGGGGAAAAAAAAGTAAAAAAAAAGTGGTAAAAAGAAATATTATTAAAAAGCCTTATTGTTATTAAAAATACTCGGAGGCCTTTCCTGGTGGTTACATAAGTACTGTAAAAGCAAGATGTTCTTGGCAATCGGCATAGCTTCCCTGTTCTTGCTACACTGGTTTCATTAACTATTACATCATGCTTAATTTCCATAATTGGCTTCAACTTCACTTTATAAGCTAGTCTAATTTAGGTTTTATGCATATTTTAATTTAATACAGTTTGTTCTCCACTGTAAACTCTTCTTGGGCCACATATTCATCCTGTACTACCTCATTTAGAGCTTTCCCTAAGAGCAAAACTAAAAAGACAAAGACCACAGTGTCTGGGAAGTGACCTTTTCTTTCAGCTCTGACAGTTAAAACCCTCATCCAGGCCCTCACCACACAGACTTGACTACCAAAACCTTCTCATTTTGTGCACCCAAGACACAAGGACACACTCCCAACAAAATACAGCTGCTAAGAGCTGCATTTCCTTGACTTTATTCCTTCACTAATCTAAGTCCCTCTACTAATTATCTTTTCTTCACACAAGAGAAAGTTTGTTTTTTAGCCTTAACCTTCTTGGCTTCTCTGTATATTTAAGTACATTTTCTCTCTTTCATCCAGATCCATAGTTAAACAGGATCAAATATTCAGAGACTTGAGATTTGGCACGTCAGACTCAACAGAGCACCCGTTTCTCCCATAAAAAACTCCACTTCTTGTTCCCAGTTTCACTCTTCAGCTACAGCATACCCTCAACACACCCATCTGCTCCACTCTCCTGATTCACATCTCCTCCGGATCCCCTTTTATGCTGACAACTGTAAAGATGAGCTAACAAAGGTCATTCCTTCTTTTATGTACTTTTCTTTCTATGCGCTCCACTTTTACTGAGTAAATTCAGAATGTTTACTGATCTAATACATCCAGTTCTCACCTTCCCCCCCTCCCCTTTACTTCTGTTATACCCTGTTTTCAAATGTCTAAAATTAGAGTGATATCTCCTGAGGGAAGAGCACACTTTGTTATCTGAAGCCTGACAACTTTTGTAGCACAGCTTTTACAGATACAATATCATATATAACACTATAACATATATAATAAGTGAAGACTTGACACTAACATAATACAGAGCCCAACAGACCATTTGTACTGATTGCCTTTCAGAACGGAAGTGCACTTTGAAGGAAAGCACTGACCTAGAAAGGGAGGCATTATTTGGATAGCTTTGTTATCCACTGTGCATTAAACCTCACTCACTTTAAAGACACAGATGCCATCTATGTTGGGGAAATGTTTACTTTGCTGACATGATTAAGATCAGTAGTTAGGCAGAGTTAAAGTCCCAGCATAACTAAGTCTCCAGCTGCTACTTTCCTTAATATAATGGGTACCTGCCCACTTCTCCAGTGGCCTACTGAAAGCACAATGGAAGGAACCGTGCCACATTAAGAAGCTATTCCCATCCACCCCCCTTCATTTGAGTGATACAGGATCTGATACTGCTCACCAGATAGGGAAGAACAGTCTTTGTCTTTAGTAGGAATTAGATTTTCATGAACCCTTGGATCTTTGTCATTTTTAAGCTGACAGAAATTGCCAGTAGCTTTTTGGCTTCTGCAAAAAATCTAAATATTAAAAAACCCAGGAAGCTTGTGATGATTAAGAATAAAATTGCATTATGTATCAACTTTCAGGAAAAAAAAAATCTTTGTTCTTAGACTGAATGTGATCCAGCCACAACAATTTAATGTTCTCCAGTAATCCTCTAAATCTTAGATCGTACATCACGCAACCCACAGCACTTCCCAAATTGTTCTGAAAATAAATAGGTCAGGAGTCATATTTATCTGTTAACATGATATTATAAGGCTCAGATCAGAGCAGGGACCTTGGGATGCTGGCCATAGAGTCACTCTTAACCATAAGCCAATAACCCATCAGCAATGCCGCACGCAGCTGACTGAGCTGGCATCGGAAGTTGGGGAGCAGAGCTGTGGCAGGTCTCAGAGCACCCAGGGACTATCCTGGTCTGTCAGCAGAATCCCATAATGATGGGAAATGCAGGGATGTTTCACCACACTGTCCCATGGTCCAACCATTTTTGGAAATAACAGAGGGGAAATTAATATAAAGTTTGGTGACTGAGTTCCCACTTTGGATTTCTACTTTACCAATTTTTGTGCTGATAAAACACACAAGTAGTCTTAAAGGGGGAGTTTTGCGCAGGCATGGGCCACAGTATGGATCCAGACTTGAAAAACCTTTACTTGCATAAACTTTACCTATCCCCTCCCAACCCAGTTAGAGTAAATATCACTCACTGGCATAGGTGACTTTAGGATCAGGGCCCTAAATTATAAATGGTCCAGAGAACTGCAAACAGTTCTTGAGCTCTTACAGCCATCTACTTCCAGTTCTAAAAGGTTTCTCATACCAAGATGATTTCTTACCTTCCCCCTCCCCGCCTTGCAAATTACCGAGTAACCAAAGCATTGAAACTGAAGATCATCTACCAAGGAATAGAACCTCGAAGCAGTTTTGTCCTTATTTTTTTTCTAGCTAAACTTTCATAATGCCTAAAGCCCTTCACAAGTCAGTATATACGGTTGTGTTTGCCTCAGAGACGAGGGTCCCTAGAGGGAATGGCAGACAATTGCGGAGCAAAAAAGGCATTAAATCATAACAAAAATCATCAGAATAGGTTAGATTCAGACCACTCCTGTAGCATCAAAGTCCCAGAGAAGTACATCCTATTCCCAATACCAAGCCCACACCAAATGGGTTTCCCCCCCCCACAGAAATTTAAAAACTTTCAAGTAATTTATAGGTACAAATGCTTTTGCCTGGATCCAGTTCAGCAGAGAAGTAATTCCTCAATCTGAGTTAAGTGGGTTCCTACTCGGCTTTCTCGTTGCTAGCAACAGACTTTCCTTATTGTGGCTTTTGCACAGCAGGAGCTTCCTGTCCTAGATCTTAGCAAAGTGAGCTTTATTCTGACAGTATTTATACCGCTTTTGTAGGAGTTGACATTCAGCCACTACAGCACATCAGATACCAAACAGAGCCCTTCGACAAGGAACTTAAAGGCTTGAAAGTCTCTTTTGTGCAATGGAGTCAAGTACTATAGGTCTAGTGCATGTTTTACCTTTTTTCTAAATCGTAGCTATCCTCTTGGCAATATTGGACACTTTAACCATGGTCAGTTTTTCAGTGCCTCCAAATACACAGACATACTTTCTGAGCCACTTATTTCTTGGGCATAGTACATAGCTTGTTAGACTGTACAGTATCTTAGGAGATCAGTATCTATAGGAGTTTTTGATTTTTCTGAAGAAGAGGGTCAAGTGACAGTTCCAAAACACGAGCAAGTAGCAGGGTGCTTTGTGCCAAGCTCCTGGACAGGCTCTGAGCCACTTTCCCACAGCATCCTCCCCGTGCCGCAGGTTGGCCCTAACCTGCTTATCCTTCTGTTATCCCACTCTCAGCCTCTCTAAATCTAAGGCAGCCAAGTGAGCCAAACAGCGGATAGAGCTGTGAAGTGGGGTAGGGCGTAATCTGAAAATCATTTTCTTTTCCAAACAGTAAAATCAAGTGGAAGCAGCTAAAGGGGAAAGGCTGGAGCACGCACTTACGTAGCTGCCAAGGGCCTATCAACCCTGAGACCATTTTACCAAAGCAAAAGTAGATTTTCTGGAACTTTTAAGACTCAGAACAGCATTTTATCTCACAATAGCTGCTTACTTCAAGAGGATAAAAAGCTGAGGCTGGGTGAAGTCTCTCAGTCCAGGTTTTCCTCTCAACTCAGGAAACAAAAAGATTTGGCAATATGGCAATGTAAGAAGTTTTAACAGGTTTGTCTTCATAAAATAAAATTGTCTGCATGTTTTTAAAGACAAAGTTTTTTTTATATTTTCTGACAAAGCAGTTCAATTCATAAATTTTTTAGCCCTTTACATTGATTTTTTTTTTTTAGCCCTTTCACTGATTTTTAGCTGTACATCATACTGATTTTAAAGCAATAAAAGCTCCACTTACAATGCATTACATCTGTTGACATATATTTAAATACATCAATATAATAAAACCATCATTTGGGTGAAAAAGTGTTTTGCTCAACCCCAAATACCTTTTCTGCTTTTTCAAATCACTAAATGAATATTTTCGTGTTTTGTCAACCCAAAGTGATTTCTACCCCATTTTCAGAATTGTTAAAGTTAGCTAATAATAATAATATTAAAAAAACCCCACCACCACTACTACAACAGAACCCCCACAAACCAGTGCAATCATACATTTTGCATACCACTACATTTTGGTAAAGGAGAGACTTCTACACAGAATTTTCAACTTTCTAAATGCCCAGTGTAGACCTAAAATACTATTTGTTTGGGGTTTTTTTTTTTTCATATGTAAATACCTCTCATAGTCTTTAATTGTGCTTGACAGAAGTAAGAATCCCACATGACAGAACCAGCCAGTTGGCAAATGGATTCATTTAATGTACTGTGGTATTCCTACAGAGCTATAGGCACCCCATCCTGTTCTTTATCATCAATGATGTCAAGAAGTTAAAACTGCCATTTTAAAACAAAGTATTTTGAGCTTATACAACAAGTGCTATAAAAGTATATAAAATGTAAAATTATACAAATTATCGTGTAACTTGTATAGTTTAATGTATGTAATATATTTAAATATATTTCAATATATTTTATTAAATTGATTGTACAATTATGTTATATCAAACTATATAATAGGGTGCTCAAAACCCATTACCTAGATATTACAGGGAAACCTAATGCAACGTTCCTCGCTTAAAACAGCAGAAGACTACTTAGTTACTACTTAGAACTATTGTCTTGCAGTTATGGCTATGAGTCAAGAACCGAGGGAGTTTCTCCATGTGCCAAATTATCTTGTGTCACTGAATGCCCTTTGAAAAAAATAATGTGCAACTGATTCCTAGCTATTGAACAATATTCACTTATAAACACACCACATGGCTTAATTAATGTTTATAAACTACCCACTGTTATTTGCTTTGCACACACCTCCACAAACACCCCCACAATAAAAAGTTACACAGCACAGGTTGCCTAACCAGAACTGGTTCAGCCTTGTTTGCTTTGTTATACAATTGTTAATTATATGATCCTACTTCCCCCCCATAAGCCTTCCTCCCATGCCATCCAATGTACTGAAAAAAATGGAACTCAATAAGCAGACTGAATAACAAAGAAAAATAGTGTCTATGCCTACCTCTTATTTTTCACAGTTTTACCTTTGAACACAAATGTTCACCTCCCACAAGGATTTTTCTATGCTGTTAATTTTACTAGGCACCTAAATGCTAGACAAACGTTTCACTCACTGCACCCATTGTACCCATGGGGTGGTGTACATACAAACATACAAAACATTGATTACCCAGTTCAAAACCAGTAAAATCAACCCAGACACGGGTCCTCAGTATTATTTATTGCATAGTCTAGCTCAGCTCCCAGCCATATTTCTGATACCTGTTAATGATCAGGAGTTTTGCAAATCAAACTAAGACATCATGACAACCCAGGTAGAATTAGCAACCTAGAAAAAGTTTGGTTTAGACAATTTGCTTAATATTATGCTGGAGTTTTGTAACAAATGCACTAAAAAGGCTTTACACACACTTTTGTCTTTTTGAAACTTCAATACAAAAGATTCTAACTTCAGGTAACTGCACTAACACTCCCACATCCAGACTCAAAGGCTCTTAAAAGATCTTTGTGGTGTTTTTTTGGTGGGGAGGGGTTGTTTGTTTTGGGGTTTTTCTCTCCTCCATTCTGAAGCAGCAAAAAGCTCTTCTAAGTTTTGAAACAGCAACAAAATTGAGACCTCTTATCTTGGATCTAAGTCAAGAAGCTTGCAGATACCAGGAGCGGGACAGCGTCTGAGGTTATCAGCCAGAGCAGCCATGCCTTGGCAGTCAATACATAGCTTGCAGTGAATCCATTGGATCCAGCCACTGCCTGGTTATTACATATTTGAGCAACTCATTTTGGTTGCTGGCATAATAAGGTCACCAGGAGGTGAATCCTGCTCTCATCCTCTCCCACTCTGCAGGTCTGCAATCCACATTCAGCGTGCTGTCACATTCAACTAACAGCCAGCACACAGATGATGCTCTTTTTGATGAACAGTCCGAATCTCCCTACAACACATTCCTCCTCACACATGCCTCACAGAAGGAGATAAAGATACACAGTCCAATTACTTCAGATCAAAAAGAGAGATCAACAAAAGAACAAAAACAGCAGTTAGATGCTGAGAGTCGGTGAGAACTCTGTGCCTAATTCCCATTTGGCATTCAAAAAAAATCTCCCTGTCACAGTTCATTCATTTGCCAAAGGCTCTCTTTGAGAAAAAAACCCTATATTCTGATGCTAGCATTCCTGCTAACAGACCCCACAGTTTCAGCTAGAAAGAAAAAAAGGGCATTAGATCATATGTTTTTACAAAAGAATTTTTCACTAATAAAAAAACCCCTCCCTGCACAGGTTTACCAATTAAATATTATTGGTATTCACTGAATATGCTGCTTATGGTACAAGATTTCCTTCAAAAGAGGAGATTACTTTCCATCTGAGAGGAGAAAAGACTAACCACATAAATCCATTTCCATTGGTTTTTATTTGATGTTTGTTTCTGAAATTTAAAACAAACACTGTTTAGATATGCCCCAAGACCTTCATAATTGGTTACATTTTATAAGTCACTCATTGGCATTCATTCAAATGTGCTTAACACTATAGACACACATTGTTAAGAGATTACACTTAAAGGTACTTTATTCTTTGAGGTTTGCTAATGGGATACAAACTTTTCCCTTCCGTTTGGGTAATTAAAAACCATTTGTCCCTATGTCCAGGCTGAGTCAATGTTCAAATCCTATCTGCTTCCTGGCCAACGTCAAATGAGCAGCACAAGATGAACAACCATGCAGAATAAAAAGGATTTTTTTCCCCCCTTTTAAGAGGAGAAAGCATGCAGCAAAGTCATTTCCCACAGATAAATTGGAAATCACCACCCTTTCAGTCGATGTTATTTTTCCTTGACATGTGAATAAGTCTTAAATGTTTTCAACTTGGCACTGTAGGTTTTTAACAAAGCTAGCACTGGACTACAGTTCCAGATTACATTTTCTTAGTCTGTTGAACATCAGATTTCTTCTTGCTTCAGAAAAATCCTATTACAACATCTTCATCTCATTAAGACACATACATAATTCTCAGTCCCCGTGGATTACTCAAAACACTCACATGAGCTTCCATTCTGCTTACTCTGCTTCTTCCATCCCCCTATCCCTATATTCACATCTCAGGCCAACAAGATACTTGGCTATAAGAAAAAGGGCACTTCTCATCTGTAACAGAAATGGGCCAGATTCATGAAACCTTGCCAAAGTACACCTTCTCAGAAATTGCCCGAAGAAAAAGATCTTACCTTCCCAAGTCACTGCAAGACCGACTGAGAAAAAACATGTTTTGCTATTCTTAAAAAAAAAAAAAAAGTCCCTTCGCAAGATATTTCTGTTCATTTACACCAATTCGTTAGCTGCCAAAATTGACCTCTGCTTTTAAACCACATTTCTCCCTTCCAAATGGCATTTTCATTAAGATGAAATGCTGCTTGAAGATTTTGGAGAATTTGCATTTGGTAGACACACCATATTGTCATCAAATTGTATGCAATTAACCTGAAATTAGAATGAACTACAGAAAGGCAATTAAAACAAACTATCAAAGAAATAAAAATTTTTTGGAACACCGACGGGCTTGCAACAAGTCTATTCGAGAGAGGTCCAAGACACACCACACACAATATGGTGTGAATCTCCTGTCATTCTAAAAGCTTTCCAGGTAAGTATCTGTCTTACCATACCAAATTTTACTCAAATTTTTCTCTGATGTACTCTTCAGCATCCATCATCAACACTAGAACTGGATGAAGCTGTATTCTTCTTGCCTTATTAAACTGCACTGGTCAGCATAAAAATGGACATAATCAGAGAATACATTCTCTGGGGCTTGCTTGGTGAGGCGTTTGTTGTCGTGGTTTTTTAAGCAATGCAGAGTGATTGTGGAACCAAGACAGGAAGCAAGCCCTCATGCACCATCTCATGGAGGACTGTCAGTAGAAAAGCATATAAGCTCCTCATCTCAACAGCTTGGATGAAAAGTCTTGATAAGCCCCTCGGGTCTTTGCATTTACTTCACAGGGTTTTGGATTAACTCTTCCAGAGCATGAGGATTCAAAGACTAGACTCATGTCACTATGGATTTCATGGAAACCGGCTTCCCATTCTGTACCTACAAAGCATCCAATAATGTTTTCAGTGAGTCACAGCCCTAGAGCAGCAAATGATCGTTCTCTATACCAGACAAATGCACATGGTCCTCTTCAGGCAAACAAACATATTTCCCAGAGCTGATCGTAAAATTGCCATTAGTTAAGGCACTGACATGATACTGGTTGTTAAACAGCATGACAAAGGGAGAAAATACAGGATAATGCCATAACTTTTGCTTGTATTATGATCACTCTCCCCTTTTGGTGTCTTGTTTGTGAGAGCCAAACAAGCCTCCATACTGCACACTCTGACATTTCAAGACTAGGTCCCTTTTGTGCATTCTAATTTCTTTGCGTATTGCCATAGTAGCAGTTCACCTTATTTGTTTAACCTGAGCTAGGATTTTTCTCCGGGGAAGGAACAGTCCCTGGGCATAATGGAGGAGAACTGGGGACCGAGGGGAGAAAAAGGAAAGCTCCATCTCAAAACAACAGGATTGCTGCTGCACTCTGAGGACAGCAAGCAGGAAGGGAAACCAAAACCTGTTGCTTTGCAAGAGTAGTCCAGTCATAAGCTCCACACACCTCAGGGTATGGAAAAATCTCTATGGCAACGAAACTGCTTTTATTCTTTCTTTTTTTTTTTTTTAACGAAGAAAAGACTCATTTTAAAATATAGATGCTGAAAATGCAGGTTTGCACTCTTGTTTTGGAAATGGGGACAGAAATGAAAGAGCTTTACTTTGCATTATTTAAACAAAAAACTTTACAGTATAAGCGTCACTATGTCCCTGCCCATCCTCCAAAAACAGCCCCACAATCAAATGTCAACAAGTCATGACAATCTGAGCATCTAAGCCATATATTTTAAGGCAGTCCTAGGAAAATATTATTCCTAGGAGGATATCCTCCTGAGTTTTGACTAATTCTGCATCTTTTATAAATAATCCTAAAGTTCAGACCTCAAATAAATGTTGGCTATTATTCTTGTGCTGCTAATTAATGGGACATAAGTCAGTTTCTTCTCTCTAACCTTTAGCTAGCTTCAGAAAACACAACAGAAATGCTAACAGAAATTTTAACAGTGGCAGGTAGCATTTTCAAGCTGCCATTATCATAAACAAATGCAAATACATGCATGAGTTTCATAGTTTGACGAAACATCTAGTACATGGAACTTTGTCACCACATTGCCTTCCTGCAGATCATTTCTACAAAGCAGCTGTACCCATTTGAAATTGACATGACCTTATGGAAACTGGACATTAGACTGCTGTGCTTAGCAAAATGACTCACTGTTCCATAGCCTCCTTTTCTTATTTTAACTACTTCTACAGTCTTACCACAGATTTTGTACTTCCCACCCGCCTCGAGTTCATTACTAGTTTCCCAAATAGCTCTTTTCGTTATTTTAAATTGTGATTTTCATTTATCTTATATATACTTTCAGATTTAAAACTGCAAGTGTCAGAACAGGTCCTTTGCTGTGTGATGGTGTTGCTACAACAGAGATGAGCATTCTTCCCTTTACTGTTTGGAAAATAGTATCTTTCAAGATGGAAATTAGGAAACCTTTGCAACCCTTGGCCAGCCCAGCACCTAACAGCATGCTCCAGAAGCCCAAGGGTTTTTCTAAGCAAGCATAGGAAAACTGTTCAAACCTTTTTAAGTGAACACTGTTCCATGTTCTGCCTTACAATAACCTCATCAACCCATCAACACTTCTTAAGAGAGAAGATTTGGAAAGCACAGACCGTAACAGCCAGTTCTGCTCCTGCATCTCTTGGTTTCATCTAGATCCAAAGGTTTTGAAATATTTGGGGGGTTTTGCAGATTTTCTCCACGCAAATTATAACTGGGTCCACCACCTTGTTGTGCTAGGATTAACACCATGAAAGTCCCTGAATTCTTTAATTCAGCACCTGATCACATATATACATCAGCAATACTGTCCTGTACTGCTTTATGCTATGGGAAAATAAACAGAAGTTCAGTTAAGATAAGCTACAAATGTCCCTTTTAATCTTTGCAAAAATTTCTAATTAAACCTATGTATTTTTAAATGGTTTGGATGATCTCATTTCTTCTATATATGTTAGAAAGTCTGAGCCTACATAGTTTATGCAAGACCCAATATTGACAAAAATTTTTTCACAGGAAACTTTAAACTGTTTGCACCTCACAATCAGAAGGATTGGGGTACTTGTGTAGACCTATGACATCTGGATTTTAATTTCAAATTCATCTAAACTAAACAGTTTGAAATATTTACCTCCTCACACCACCCGGTTAACACAACTCTTTTCTGTCCCAGGGTTGCAGCCTGCTTTAGGGCCACACAACTACTGGGAGTGTTGCAGTTCTGGACTCACAAGCAGGACCCTAGGATTTCTAACTGTTGACGCCTCTGTGTTTAAAAAAAAGCCTCTAAAATAATTACTGCAATGACAGATGTTGGGTGGAATATGCAATTTTCAAAAGGTTCATCACACCAGTTACAACACAGGAAGACAACTACCGTGCAGCATTTGTATTTGATTTTCTTTTTAAATACTTTTAAGTAGCAGTTTCCAAATTCAAGGATTCAACCTGTTCCAACACTGAGACCGAGTCACATGACATCTGTAGCCAGATGGAGCTAAATTACTTCCAAGTCAAACCTGAGGGGGGTTGGTTTGCAGTTTAGAGTATGAGAGGAGGAGAGGAGATGTCAAGGGGTTGTTTGGTGGGGTTTTTTTATTTTACACAGGACAATTTTTTCTATTCATAAGGGCAAGGCATTCAGGCTAGCCTCAATTCTGCTATTTGTGGCAGGTATAGCTGAGCATAGCAACAGTAACAGAAAAACCCCACGTGACCTACACAGGTCACAGAAGGCTACTCTAAGTTTTAAAAGGGACATAATCTGTGTATATTTCATGATCCATGCGTTCAGCACACAGTTATTCCAGCAGCACCCTGCCTCCTAGAGCAGAAGAAAACCTCATCAACACTAAGCTCCACGAGGATGCTTCAGTTTGAAATTAAAAGGCAGGGGATGGGGTGATTTTATAGAGTTCAGGAGGTTTGAGCCAATACTCTCTCCCTCTCCCATGGCCAATGAAACCAGAAACCAGAGGTTCAAATAATAAATGAGACATTAAAAGTATCCACCTCTTTTCATGCAAAATAATATGATTTGTAAGGACTTGGCTTACTACTTCAATAGCCTCTCCCACAATACTTTTCTTTAGTTCTGGCTGGCTTATCCAGTCAAGTGGTTGGTATCCCAATACTACTCTTTATGATGTATCACCTCATTGATTTCTTGAATATCTATGTCTGTAACTAAGTATCAATTTTTATATTTTGATTATAAATCCACGATAGAAGGGGCAGAACTGACTACTGCAATTCACAGAACACCAATAATAAACCAGTAAATGAACACATGTAAACACTGACTTTTTGCCAACAGCTCTCAACCTCTCAAATTATTAAGTGTGAATTACAGTAACAAATAGATGAGGCAGGAAGGAAATCATTTTAATAATTACTGAATTATGTATATTGAGATAAGACTTCGAATCTTGATTAAGAACTGCGGCCTTTCTTTAAGCGCTATATAGGCAAGTAAGGAAAAGCGTTAGTCACGACAGCCAAAATAAAATGGACGAGTATTGATAACTGCAGGCAGTTTTTAAGCAGATTTCTTCCATGGACTATGCATAAAACTTGAAAATTAATCGAAGCATTCTGTATGAATGATAGCAAAAGTAACATACCTATTTAAAAAAATTGGTAGTAGTTTGATCCAATAAAGAACAGCATTATCTATTTTCAAAGTTTTCGTGCATTTTATCTTGTAATTATGCAGTAATGCTTGTTCATATGCAGAACTCTGCTTTGGATGGCATACAAATCAAACAAGGAACAATTTTTCTTTCCCAGCTTGCTATCCCAAATTATTCCTCAGTACAAGCAACTGGAAGAGGCATGTAATTTCATTTACAAAGTGCTTTCTATGCCACATTTGTTCTGCATGCTATGCCACAGGTGCCCTTGATGCTTCAGAGACAGAGTAGAAAGTCTATAGAATGCAGACACTGTAGCATACCTGCTGGCCTGTTTCTGAAGTCTGGAAACACACCTGCAAGTCTGGTTTCTATGATCTGTATAAAATGAAAACTGCAAGATTTACTGATTCCCACAAAGTGTCTCAAAACCAGAAGTGTTCATCCCCAACAGAGTGGCACACAATTTTGTGTGAAAGTTACATATGGAAAAAACACAGTCATCAGATATTAGCAAGTAAAAAAAAAAAGGCATTTTTACAGTATACTGCTATGATTGCTGACAATCAGGGAGAAACCTACACTGCTCCTGATTCCACCAGTGAGGATATGAGCCACTGCTGTGTCTAGCTAGGATTGAAGGAAATAGCTTGCCATACCTAGAGCCACTCAATGCTGTGTCTTACCACTGTTGATCAAGTAAGGCTGGGCAAGAGAGTCTTCCATCTTCTTGCACTTCTACCATAGCTTAGTGCATAAGGAACTAGTAAGACAAACTTTTTGGTAGCAGATATCACTTCTAATCATTCATACTCCATTTCAATTATAACTTTGAAAGAAATACATAGTTTACATCGCTGGTTATAAGATTTCCTTCAAATTAATTTTCAGCAGTGGGTCACAAAACCCACAGACAAAAATGCATAAAATAAAAATAGACTAAGTCACCTAACCAGATCAAACCTCATGGGTCCTAATATAAATCACACAGAGAGCAAAAGAGATCAAAGCATCAGCCAGTCTTCAACAATATATTTGCAAACACCTTTGAGGGTTTTCATTTTATTCAGTACCCACTGGCATGAGGCCAGAATTCAACTGCTTCTGTAAAAAAAAAAAAAAGGGGGGGGGGGGAGAAGGGGAGAGCAGGAGGTGGGAAATAGGTACAGAGAAGATATTTGTCCCTCCCTTTCTAGTCTACTTCTATGTACAAAGCAACAGCTACAACACAGTTTCACCTTCCCAAGCTAGGAGGACTTTGCTAGCCCTTCCATAAGGGATATCAGAACCACAGGACCACCACGGGTATGATAAATATGTAAAGCCACATCCC
>WAAD01035292.1:172341-183669 GCA_013389945.1 Fregata magnificens
CATCCCTAATGGACCACAGGCTGATCCAGTAACTGAAAGGTTGAACTGTGGAAACATTACCCCTTTCCCAAAGGCATGGTTGTTCAGCCTTCCTGCACGAAACAGAAGATGACGAGACAGAACAGCGTTTGGTCTTTTTTCCTACTTCCACATATATTTCTCAGCAGATGCTTTCAGAAAACATGAATCTTTGTATACCTACTGCATCCTAACATACAAGAATTTTATTATACATCCCCAGTGGGAGACTATGTCCACCTCAACAGTAATGAGGATGTTTCATGCTCACCTGCTGCTCATACAGTACACTTTCTCAGCTCGTTCCTGGCACAGGAAAGAAGAAAGCTCTGTGGAATTTTTATGTGGTCCCAAGTTAAAACAGAACTAAACTTCAACCTCTCACCTATAGTTCCCGCATTATAGCGTACATGATTCAAGCAATGTATGAGCATTAGGTTTTGCTCTAATAAGTTAGATCACCCAAGAGGTGGTCCTAAACTACTGGGGCTGGACTGATTTTTGAGGGCATTGTACGTGTGTCAAAACTCAAGGCGACTGGGAGTGAAAGCAAGAATTCTTATATTCTTGCAATTCCATTCCAGCATCATTCAAAGTAACTTCACACCAATAGAGGGGGTTTTGCCTTCATGACAAGACCTCTGAAAGGTGATGGGGGGGTGGGGGGGTGTTGTTTTAAATGGAAATTTTCTGCATTGTGGAAATAAAGATATAAATGGTAAGCTGTTTGTACGTATTGAGAAGCAGGACAGAGTGCAATTCCTACCATGAAAATGTCTTTCTCAAATCATTAAGAAGCCTGCTACTTGACAGAATAATGGGTAGTCCTAAAGTAGATGCACAGCTGGACAAGCACAAATCCCCTATTTTAAATTGGACTTATCCCTTTGCTAGTCAGACAATAATTCCAATTTTGTAATTCCATTGCCCAGGCACTACATGGGTTGGAAATCCTCTCCCACAAAAAGGTGAATTCTCTTCCTCAAGTATTGTTATGAAACAAACTTATTGGTCTCAGAGCCCTTTTAAAACAGGGAACCAACTCCAGTAAAGGAAACTAAAAGCTACGCTGACGTGAAATTAATTATTCTCTCAAATTTTTAATCAAGTATCACTGCAGCTACCGTAAGCAGACAAGAAAGCACATCAGAGAAAGTTAGAGACGGCACAACTATGCCAATCTTAACTGCCTCTATTTGGAGGAGGGCACTTTATGGCTGAGAAACCAACTCTACTACAGTGTGATAACAACCAGTCACACCTGGGGATTAAGGGTTTCAGCTACAGAGTGCAGATGTTGTACATGTATTTTTCGTGGAATGAAATTCTTGTATAGCCTGTTGGTTTCAAATCGTAAACCAAAAAAACAATCGATGGAGACATGCCTGCAGATAAAAGCTGCCACTATTTCCCATACTTGTCCATTTTCTTTCAATATGTGACAAATGAAAACAGGCTATTTGTTACTAAAGAATTTATGTTCTAGTTGCTCCTTTTCCATAAATAAAAAAAATTAAAAATCTAGATTTCCTATTTATAAGATCACAATTAGCTACAGCTTCATCACCAGTTGTGATATCATGCAGGGCAGATTATGTCTTTATATGGTGAAAGAAGAACAGAAAGTATCGGGAAAGCTTAAAGGAAGAAAAACTGAAGCAAGTAGAAAGGTGGAGGGAAGGGAAGCTTAAACAAGGAAATCACAATTGAAAATATTTGTAATAGCAGGAGACTTGTTCCATAATAGATAACATCTTGCAATAAGAGCCTGAAGATTTGCAGATATGAATGCTGGTATATGTTCTGTGTCTTGGACTCTTCAGAGAAAATATTTATGATGAGTCCCTGTGCATACGCATGTCAAGAGCTGGTTTAGCTAAAATAGGCGAGTTCCATCTTGCATTAGTAGGTTAGAAAGAATAAATGTATATATGTGTTTAGTGCATGATAAAATCCCAGTTTTCATCCTGGATGATTTAAAGGAAGGAAGAAAATGATGTCAGCAGATCATCCAAACGTGGAACAGACTGCCTGCTAAATAAAATCTGTTGGGGCTGCTGAATGAAACTAAGTTAATTTGGCATGCGAACACCCAACCCAAGTTGCTCTTAATTCACAGACGCTTTTTCCCAGACAAGGGAGTCTTGCTTACAAGGCATTCACAGGGTACTAGGGTGGAATGCAGCTTCAAATATGTTTCATTAATCCTCAGGAAAATTCACCAAAGGGTGCATTGCACTGGAAAAAAACAAACAAACAAACAAAAAAAACACAACAGAGCAACATGCCATCTGGAAGTTCACAGTAGCATAGATGCAAATAATTAGAGTTCAGATTTGCAATGAGAATCCCTTCCCTTTCTCCCAGGGGGTCTCCACCATTTTGTTTCTTATAACTAATTCAGTTAGACACCTGAAAGCTTGTGAATGAATGCAGCGAGCAAGGCCAACCCCGACAACAAGCAGCCTGAGGCTTGTGGGGTATCTTTGCCCCTCGAGCTCCCAGTCCAGTCCTCCCACTGCCCCATTACAAGGCCGCAGCCGATCCACCTTGAGCACAGAGCTTTCACAATTGCATAGAGTGGCTTCTTGTCTGCTCATCAGCATGGCCAGAAGGTACATGAAACCTCATAATGCGCAAGACCAAAGTCTCCTTCCACCTTCCCTTCCTTCAACAGCATCCAGATACCAAGCTGTGCTCTTCCAGGTGAAGATATAGGCTCAGGTCTTGGGAAGTGAAGTGTACAGTAGGTAAGCAGGTAAGAGTGCACAGGGTTGGGGCTATGCTTCATGGAGTAAAGGAGACATGATAAGAGGGTCTCCAACAGGAGTGGCATTGCTTCCTCATTGCAGAGCACATTTTCAACCTATACAGCACTGCTGAAGTTTCACATCAATGTCTGCATTTAAGGATTTCCCTTCTGACTCCATTAAAGTAGAATTTGAAAAAAAAAAAGTATACTAATGTGGCATCATGGTGACTTCAGTGTGCACAGATTCCACTATTTAAGACGTTCAGCATACAGAGATCTTAGTTATTACCATTGTCCCAAGGGCTGCACACATACATACTTGAGCAGCCTGTTTGATTCACAGTTCCTTAATGACAGTGCCTGTCTCTGCCTTAGCAGTTATGTAATTGTTCCTTTTAGCCTGTGACCCAATGACAAGCTAAGATGATGTGAATGAATGTGACACAGTCCATCCCCTTTTTTCTTAATTCTTCTGGGATTACCGAGTATAGGCTGGCAGGGTTTCAGAGTAGCGGAACTTGACAATTCAGTCTTGGTTTTTCAGACTTACAAATCCTACTGTATGGTAGGGAAGACAGAGAGGAGTGATGGGTCAAAAGAGCTAGACTAGAACCCGTTCTTATAAAAAGCAAAACAATTATACTGAATCTTACTTTCATAACTGGTATTTGAAATGCCCAGAAAAATAACTTTGTAATCTTTACACTCTGAAAAAATGTGTAAATGTGCTTCCAATATGCATGACTTTACATTTAATTAAAGCTGAATACAATAATTATTGTGTGTTAAACAGCAACTTAAGAAGTACTGGAGTTGAAGGGCTATACAATAAATACGTACTGACTTCTGCGTGCTGACTTATGCACAAGTGCAATAGGCTTAAAATGGAAACGTGTACATTTTCAACTTTAGGAGGCTTTAATAAACTATCATTCCTCTTTTTCACAAACTTCATTTGCAAGATTTGATGCAGTTCCCATTCTTCGTTCATTTGGCCAGCGATCTCCTGTACCAGTGAGGCTGATGATACCCTATATCACATGAATGCTCTTGCCACTCCTTTTGCTATTTTATACAGAAATCTTTCACTACTCACCATCAGCTTCATTATATCCAATCTAAATCCTGTCCAGCAAAGACCAGCTCTGTACTTCAAGAACCAGAGGTCTGCAGGAAGAAAGGGTGTGAGAAGTCTTGCTTTTCAAATATTAACCTCTACTGCAGAATGAGAATGAGCACAAAAAAATCCAAGGAGAATTAATTAGGTATTTTTCAAGCCTTGTAAGGAAGGGCATTCATCACAACTTGATAAGTAGAGAAATCATTAATTCTTAGCACTGCTTATTCAAGTTTCTTCCAGGCCAAGGATCAAATTCAGGCCCAGGGAAATGACCTGGCTGGAAAGGGAAAACAGTCAAAAAAGCTCTAACAACTCCAGCCTTTTTTTAATAGTTCAATAGCCATTGAACTGCAACTTNACATATCTTGAAGCAGTTTAAAGCAGTATTGATAACCCTGCTCTGAAGAGGAAGAAACTGAGCGACGGCGAAGCAAACAACATGCCCTGGAGAGTGAAAGAAGCAAGGACAAAGCTGAAGGTTCTCCTGAGTCTTTGTCTGGTATTCTACTTGCTAAACTACCCCAATGACTTCTACAGTAACATTGTAATTCCGATAAATGATATTTATTAATAGAAGGCTTTAACGGATTAAACTGTCAGAGTGCAATAACAAAGGAGAAATACATCCCAAACCAAATATTGTAAAAAATGGAGGAAACAACCTCTTTTCCAGCTCTCCTGTTACATGGTATACTGCATCACAGCATGAGACAGACAAACGTTTTCCAAAACTGAGGCAAGAGGCAAAGCCTAGCAAAATTGTATTTGGAAATATTCTGCTTTTTTTCCAGGTCATATTATGTTTGAAAATAAATAGCTTTTTATACCATACATATTTCACAAAAAACCTTTCCAGAGCCTCTCACCTACCAGCAACACTGCTTATTTGAGAACTACTGAAAACCACCTGTGCCCAATACAGTTACACTATCACCACATCCTTTCTCCAGGATAAACATGAAAAAAAACCTGCAAAGCATATCCTCCATCTTATGAGTTGAGTAGCCATACAAGATGTTTCTCAATTTTGAAGATACAGCCTTCCATCTTATTCAAAGAAGAGTAAGCCACATTTCCCAGATACTTGCATGTTAGCAATTCAGTATTCCCTCACCTGAAATGACTCCTTCCCAGTAAGAAAGTAAACGACGCAATGTCCATTGGCTGATTTAGGAATAGGTCTATGAATCCAGGGAGACTTCACTAGAATCACTCAGAGCATCACAAAACTCCTCTTTTCCCAAAATTTCTTTGTAGTAGTTAACCAAAATGTGTTCTCTGAGTAACCAGCTACTTGAGGAGTTCCTTTCAGTGAATGTAAGGTAAACTGTAGGATACATTGAGAAGACTGCTTAGATTACCTGTTAAAGGCAATGCAGCCGCATCAAAAAACTCATTTTATTATTTTGCTTTGCTTGCTTTTTTCTTTTCAACACCACATCACTGGCACAGTTTACACAGCACTGTGAAGTATTGTTATAGCTATGCCTTCTAGCCTTTATGCCTTTTGGGACATGGAGACATCCTAAATGAGGCATCATCAGTGGCTCTGAATAATACTTCTTAACTGCGAAGGAAAAGATAGAAAAACAGGAATAAAGAGGTCTCCTATTAAAAAAAAAGGAAGAATTCTTAAAATATTTTAAAATCTGATTATTTTATGATGAAGATCACAGAGAGATCCCTTTGCACAAGTCTTTAGGTCCATCTCTAAAGTACTTTGCCTTTATCTGCCAGATATCATTTCTAATAATTAAACTTCCTGGACTCCTGATTCTACTTTCTGCATGGTGACTTCATACTGACACCTTTTCAACATAAATTTCCTGATATATTACCAATTCTTTGCCAGCCAAAAGGCACCTTTCAGACAGTGAAACTGAATGTTGAGCAATTCTAACACTACTCTGTGGCAGGGAATCTGTAAAAAAAAAATTGGATGATGAGGAATTAAAAAAAGAGAAAATGTTTTCTTACACTTGTTTTAATAAGTTATTTTTGTTTCTGATGTAGTAGACATAAAATAACAGTTAACAGTGACTGCTGAAGTCAGGAAGAATTGCTGTTAGACAATTTTCTGTATCCACATAGCTTCTCAAAGAAAATATTTTGAGATGACAGAAAATACAGGAGAGGGTAATAAGCATAAAAAAACCCCCATGTGACTTGCTTTATGTTTAAGGGCACCACAGGAGAAACTCACACTGATTTATCCTATTTTTATGGAGCTATGGAAATAAATATTGCAATAGCAGGCAAAGCTCCATCACCTATTCCACAGAGCCGGGGAAGAGTCAGAGCGTGCAGGGACAAATCCACTGCGATGCAAGTCATTTAACAACAGAGAAGCTGGGAAGTACAGACACTGTACTAAGGGAGGTGGTTTGGTTCCCTGGTGTTGGGTTTCTATTTGAAAGCCTTACCTCTGAATACAACTTGCAGGGAATAAAATGACTCTACTTTGAGGAAAGATAGAGACCATGGTTCTCTCCAAGCATAACCCACAATCTTCCTGATGGAAGAACTTTCACACCAAGTTCACTACAAGTTTTAGCTTTAAACAGCCCCTCAAAAAGGCTTCTGAAAGCAAAACGGTTTTCTATTCTTCTTGGTATTCTTCCTCAGTACAGAACTTTTCATGCCTTTATAAAGAACAGCGAGACATACCACAACCATTCTTTTCGTAGAAACAAAAGTACATAAGATTAATTGGCCACCCTCAGGCACTGAAAGAGATGAGCATTTGAAATAAACATAAGGGTAAAAAAAAAGAGAAGTAATTAACCTTTTTGGCTCATCTGTCTCCCTGTGCTTGCAACTGGGCATGCAGCTTTGTCATGTCAATGAAAAAAAAAAAAATGATACAGGTACTGGTACTTTCATCAGCTCAGTATTCTTCAGCATTCTCTGTGAGATGAAAATAAAGCATATTCCTGTTCTGAACCATCACCAGCATGGATGTGAGAATAGAGAGTCTATTTCCAAAAGGCAAAATCCATCAAAAAAATGAATTCTTTATTACAGGAAGAGCTTTTGTGTCACATTTCAGCAACTGGTACAGGTGCATATCAATGAAAACTGTGCTGCAATAGCCATTTTTGAACCAATGTTCTCTATATCAGGTACAATAGGTTTGGAAATGGGGAGCTCAGCTTTTTATCCAACCAACCCCCTGAATTTTTTCAATCTAAATCAGTCATAACTGGCTGATTCACTGCAGGAATAGATTAGATCACCAAAAGCCAAAGGGAGTTTTGGGTGGAAATCTGATGAAGACTATCATTCAGGAACAGGCTTGCAATGAAAACCAAGTGAGACTACTATTGTTTAAATCATAGCAGAAGGAGGAAAAAACCCAAAATTCTGCATTTTTCTGAGCATAATATCAAGATATAATCCTGTTATATAGTCCTTTAGATTACTACCCTTGCACTTCATTTTCCCATGATGTCAACAGAAGACTCCTTTCAATAGAAACTACTTTACTTATATATGGGCAACTCTTGTTATAAATAAAAATTAAAAAAAAGAAAAAAGAAAAGCAACGCGCTTGTCTTGTGTCACAGTGTTATGCTAAGAGTACAATCCATCGCACAACCCCAGTGGAAAGACCAACACCACAAACAGCCAAAGAATTTCTGAGCTAGTTACTTGGCGTCAGTGTCACCTTCAGTACACAGGCTGGGGAGGCCCATCCACACCTGGATAAGTGATCCCTCGGACATTCAGCCAAAGGATCAGGACAACAGAGCTGGCTGAGATAATTAGCAGTTGTGAGTTAAGGCCGAGAACTTGTTAGCACAGAAACAGTTTTCTTCTTGGAAAAGAAAATTGAAGAGACACCTGTGAATTCCATGTAGCCCTCCTGTCCCCCAACAGGCAAGGACTAAAAATCTTCTAAGAACTGAACTGAAACTCACTTGTCTAAATTATCTTAAACCCTATTCCTATTATACTGAGAGGGAACTAGAACCTCCTATGGGTGCACAACAGAGAAGAGTCCTTATTTCTTTAGTATCCCTTTTATCTAAGATAACAATTACATTGTAAGTGCACCCAGTGGTGAGAACCATAGGATTTCACACACATCCAGACTCCTTCCTCTTTCACTCCCACTCATTTTCCCCCACCACCCCCCAGAGTGACCATCTTTTGCAATTTGTCATATGAAAGCCTGTCAACATGAAAATTTATTCTCCATCACCATATAATCTCCATTGATTAATGATCAGGTATCCCTACCAATTTACACAGATGCAGACTTCTGAAAAATACAAGATCTTTTCAAACTACCAAAGACCTGACTGATTTGAATGGCATGTAATCTCTAGTCATCTCAAGCTTTAGTTTTCCTGTCCAAAAAGAGACAGTGATGTTGTCCTGGAGAGCACAGCCACTAATCTGGCATGCCTTGTTCCCTTCCTGCATCACACACGAGGGGAAGATCAATGCTGTTCCTGCAGTGCAAAAACAGTGACAGCAGGATTGCCAAGCTTTAAAGAGAAAACCTCGGCAGCACAAATTCTACAAAAAAAACCCACCTTTTTTTTTTTTGCTATAGGTCACTAGTTGGAATTTTGTCCAAGTCAACACTGCACAAAGGTTGTTACAATCTGATACCTGATCTTGTGAGGTGCTAAGTAAACTCAAGGTCTGGCAGCAGAATCTCACCACCTTCGATCTCTAGAGGCTACTCTGACATGTCTGGAAGGGGTGGATGATTGTACTTAACTGCTCTAAGCACAAACACATAGAAAAGCACCCTCATTACGTGTGTCACCTTTACCTCCAGCTCTCCAGAGAGACGCTAAAGACCAAGTGGCTCCAGCAAGTAAGTGACCTCATCTCTCTTGCAGCGATTCCCCAAGGACTGAGGCAGCTCATTGACAAAACTTTGAGATTGCACCTGTATCTGCTTTGCAGGTTATGATTTTCCCATTGATCAATACCTTTTTACAGAAGGCAAAAGTTAATGCAACAAAAACTAATAAAGCAAGACATTAATAAGTAACATCTTATAAGTAAAAGGAAATAGAGCTAGTGGACGTAATAATTGCAAAGAAAACAACAGATTCTACTGTTGCAAGTGAGAGCAGGAGTTTCTATTAAACCAGAGGAAGGCAAAAGGCAGGAATCTTAAGTCTGATGGAGTTGAAACGTTTAAGCTTCTGTTAACATTCATAACACTTATTTCTGCATATAAACCATCCAATGGAGGCAATATTCGTACTAACATCTCTAACACTCCTAATACCTGAAAAGATTCACAGATTTTTATGATGTTTGTTTATCCCAATGTCTAATTCTTGTTCGTTGCTCCAGCCCCAGACTTGAAAATAAATAAATACTCTTCTCAGCTCCAAAAAGATCACATTCCACCTTGCTCCACTGACAGGTTACAGCTTTAGCATCATAAAACCCCACACAATTAGAAATGGGAACTGCCCAATAAGCAGCAACACTTGTATCTGCCTCTGGAAGGTCCCCAGATACATGACTTACAATCAGCAACATTTTTGTAGATCATGAAGCTGGTTTAGATCGCTTTTACGAGATGTTTTAAAATTTATAAGTCTTCATTTTCCCCTCCCTTGGAGTCCAGTTATTAAGGAAGAGAGGCTTTATAGGTAGCAGGGAACAAGAAAATGACCAGATTAAAAACAAATAGAAAAAACCCTGCAGAATATTTCAACTCTTTCATTCTATAAAAGAGGCTGCTTATAGGGAATACATTACAGTGTGGTATGACACAGTGTTTAATCATTCAAGATACCTTTGGACACTTCTGAATCCATGTAAAGTCTATGTTATATGATATGACATCAACATTAAAATTCATTCTAAGTATATAGTTCAAATTAGAAACAGCTTTAGAACAAATATTTTGTTTAACAAATAGGTTTTAATTGGTAAGCAAAAGTTTCTGGAGAATTAGAAATTTAACAAAAATTATTTGTTATAACTTTATAGACAAGTTTTAATCTTTTTAATGCCATAAAGTACTGCACATTATTCCTGTCATGCAGAAGAAAATTCTTATTTAGTAATAAAAAAGCCCCACACACAAACTCAAAATATCTTTGTTCCAATATTTAGAATAGTATCTCTCTTATTCTCCTCTTACTTTGGTATTTAAAATACTTGAACTAAGTGGCTAAGGTTAGTTATGGGGGAGGGAGGACAAATACCAATGAAGAACTACTGTGCTTCAAATAAATGTACTTCATGCAGCTTAATAAGAATAAAGTACCACTACTGAGATTCAAAATTTGATCAAACCAGCTCTAAGCTACACTGATAGATTAGGATCTTTGACTTACTCATACATTTTCCTCAGAGGGCCTTACAATTTTTTAATAAATATTTTACTATTAATAAGATGTAGTCTCCAGATCAGTTTAAGGCATTTACTTTATCTTGAAGAACAAAACTTTGTAGTTGAAAATTATGCTTTTATCTCATTAACTTCCTTGGTTTAAAAATCCTAGCTACCTTATTTTACTAAGGTAGCATTCACCTCTATCTTTTACAGCATTCTTCTCTATCTTTTAAAACAACAGTTTAACAAGTGTAAAGATGATAGAAGTGTCTTGTTTTTAAATAGGGGAAATAGCACCTATTGTAATTATTACCTTAAAAAAAAAAAAGCTGCTGTAGTAACCAACCCTTATATTTATCTTTCAAACAAAGAACTTAAGAGCCATTTTTCAGTGAGTTGCAGACAATTCTCAGAAGCTACATTTTCAAATTAAATTGAATAGCTTAACCCATGTCATACATCTCTAATCAAGCATAGTAGTTTTAAAGGATAGATTTTCCCAACAAAAGAAAATAGACTCAGCATTTGAAAAAAACCCTACACTATATGTAAATACAATTGCATTCTTTACACCAAAGATAGGCCAATAACATTCACACAAATGGAGTTTTGTGACAATTGCAAGAGCAGGAAGTTGGACCAACTTTCATACAAGCAAACTTACCACTAGAAGAGTGGTCAGTTAATACAACACAAGCTACTGAAGAAAATATTTCCAATTTAGAGAGACATTTTAAAACAAAATTAAGTAAACCAGAAGTCAAATCTCTCATAAAAATATGTAACATAACCACTGTTAAAAACCAAAACAAAGCATACAAAGGTCCTGGCATACCCAGGTAAGCAATAAGTATCTTCAAAAGATTGATCGGCAAAGCCCAAATATTTGCAAGGTAGTCAAGCACTGCTCTCCACTCACATGGAAATTGGGTGGTAACGAGCAAATATAGAACAGATAAGTGAACAACTATATTTAGAAATTCAAGATTTTTTCCAAGCAAGGCTTCTCTGTCTCAGTTTCATGAATCCATACATCAACCAAGGTAACCCATTAGCCTGGCAAAGCTACCTCAAGCCAATCTCTATAGCTTTCGGTTAAAAAAAAAAAAAAAAAAAAAA
>WAAD01035292.1:183723-196376 GCA_013389945.1 Fregata magnificens
TATGACCAGCAGAATCAAGAGAAAAAAAGGGAGAGGAAGATAGGGCTAACTTTTAAGTCGAGTTTGGAGCAAAGCTCAGAATTGCATTTTTGGATGCAAAACCCCAGCAGTACTTGCTCATTTCCCCATCCTCCTTTTTCATCCTTCTACTTGTGGCTCCTTTCCTTGGGAAAGCTTCAAAAAGATAGCTAGGCAAACGTTAGGCTCAGAGATGTGAGGCTCCTGTCAACTTCACACAAGGTCAAGACTTGCATGCCTGCTCAGTGGCTGGACAAATACCACATGGACTATCCTGGAGGGCACTGTGCATGAGGTCTTCAATCTACCAAAACATCTCTCATTCAGTTTAAAGAACAGAATTCAGTTTTAAGCACGTAAGCCCGTAAATGTATTACCCAAAAGGCCCAGTGAAATTTGCATTATTTATATCCCTTGAACAAAAATGACAATCACATGTTACAGATTATTCACCGTCTTATCAAAAAACGGTGATATACTGGATATAATCGCATGCTCAGTCAGATATCAGTGTGTTCTGTCTGAAGCACGATAAACGCTTTTCAGAACTGTAGTCTAAGTGCTTAACTCTTTGCAAAGGATCTTCCATGGCAACTGCTGAGGGACCACATAAATATAAACACACAATTCTGGCAGTACCCCCAAAAAACCCTTGGCTCCTTCAGACCAGACCAGACAGCAAATATTAGTATTTGGCTGGCTTCTTTCCACAATCACTGTCAGAGACCTATCACAGTTGAAAAACTATCATCATCTATTTCTCAATATTCACTCCTCAAGAACACAGGAGCTATGCAGAACATTACAATTCAGCTTCCAATAATGTATCCAAGACTTAATGTGTTGCACATAAAGCACTAACTCTAAATACAGCCTGCACATACTTCGAACATGCCAGTTCACAGCATATAACAGCTGGATGTTTTACATTCAGGGCTCTGTTAAATTCACGAGTACTTTATCAAACAATTCGGCATCCAAGACTCTAGCACCCTGAAACTTTTGTCATCTGCCTCATATATTGTTCCATGAAATGATAAGAAGCTCAGTATCTCCCCTACCGCTTTACAAGAAGATTAGCCTTTCCCTGGTTTGAATAATACCTCAGTACTACAGAAATGCTTATTCCTTGAGTGGCTTCCAAAAAGGTAAAAACTTCATTCTTTTCAACCCAGTCCACTACAAAATAGTAGTAAATCATCTTTATTATAAACGCAGACTATTTCTCCAGCTACATTTCCCTTCTAAAGAATAACACTGGTTTGTTTATAGTTTAATTAAATGTCATTCAACATCAAATACCACAAAAGGCTTTTACCCCCTCCATCTAGTTCCATGACTTACTATCACACAGTTCAAATACAGAATAGCTGTAAAAAGTTGGTTTCAACAATGCACGACTTGGAAGTATCCTGGAAAAACTTTTGAAGTAGAGCAACTTTTAGCACATTTGCTTTTATTGCTTCAAGTAATGTCGTCCAATTGTTCTGAAATTAAAGAATTTAGTAAGATGATCAACCAAAAAGCTTAATTAACTAAAGATATATTGTCTGTACAAATCAGATGTTGCAGTCCACTTACCACTTTACCAGAACCCTTTCCAAAATGTATTTTTCTGAAAGCAAGTGTAACTCTCTGCTGTTCTATGGTGGTTTCACGGCGGGGAGGGAGGGGGAAGAAAGTGCAACAAGGAGTTCTTTAAACAGCAGAACTAGTCAAGTGTCATTTCCCATGGATTTGTGTCCTGACAGTAGCTGATTTTGGAATCTAAAGCATGAACCGTTTCAGCAAATACAATGGCTTCCATAGCCAAGAAGCATACAAGACTGTCCACCTGTCTAGAATTTCCGTTGTAAAAACAAGGGAGCACCTCCTCCAGGTGCAAGGGCTCCTTCACAGCAGGGAATGCTAATAGGATCTCCCCAAACCAGCCACCTCTTCTTTGATTTTGTCCTCCTGCCAAGTTCAGCTGAAATTAAACAACACTAGAAACTGCAAGGGAAGAGGAAATACACATGCAAGCACAAATGAATTTCCTTTGGAAAACAAGATAAAATGGTAAATGTAATATGAAAGGTTTCTCTTAGCTAGTAATTAGTATAGAGCATAGTGTAATTATAAAGCAGAAACATATACATGTTGCATATGCTACAAGTTCTCATCAAAATTGTCTTAAACTTCACATTTATATAAATAAGTCTGTATACATATATTTAAACATAAATGTCTTTGATTATATGTACATATAAAAGACAAAATGAGGTGTACTATTCCCCCTTTTGGCTATTCAGGATTATTTTACCTCTGAAAAACATAAGCCTGAAAACACTTTGAGTTACCCAGTCATCTCATGCAAGAAAAAATGCTAATCAGAAAAAAAAAAAATACAAAAGGAACCCTTTTAAAGAAAGGAATTGAGATTGAATTACTTTGCCTAGGAATCGCTACTCCATATTTTACTTCCTTAGTAATTGGTAACATCCTATGTTATGGGACAAAAAAAAAATTGAGTTCTGCATCAAAAATGCATCATTCATGAAAATACATTATTGTAACTTCTAGTGAGGATACATAGCTTTACATTTTGATTGACAGCACTTTCATCTAGTAGTCCCTTCACAGTTTTCATGTTATTTTAAGATATGAAAGCTCTTACAAAAGACCTACAAAAAAAATGGTAACAGCATGGGCGTATGTGATTTTTCCGGTGCGTTGTATTCCTGTTTCCCCTAGGGAAAAGAGCTTTTTTGGCACTGCAAAAGGTATAGTCTAGCCCCACAGCAAACGGACACCAGACGTGTCAAACCATAAAAAGGTTTGGCATGCTCTCAAACCAGAAACAACATACAAAACCCACAATTCATCATTGTGGATAAATAGGGGCAGGAAAGGAGAAATGGCAGACTATCCTCCACAGTCACAATGGCACAACAAGCTCTCAGAAAAAAATATATCACCCAGGAGGCAGTTTAAAAAGAATCTGTAAAATGTGATGAAGAGGAAAATTGGAACAGTAGAAGAGAAGATGAAAGCAATACATTCACACAACCTTAATTACTGAGTTTGGGCCTGGCCTCACCTCACCACCCCTCCCTCCCATCTGCATTTGCTTAATCTTGTGGAATTCAAACTACCATTTTCTTTAAATATTCTTATAAACACAGTCCTGAAACTGGCACTCAATTAGATTAATCTTCATTATTAAGAACATGACACATGCAATACAAATTGCTAAAGCTGCCCAATTTTGCACCGTAAGATTGGAGCAGGGACTGAGGCCTGGGGGCTGATTATCAGGGTCTTGAGACATTCTCCCTCACTTTCTTAGTCTAGCAAACATACTGTATGCAAAGTTGAACTCCTCCATGGGAAACACTGAAAGCAAAATAAACCCTCCTGTAATCACTTACAAAGCTGGCATTTACCTTGCTCCTGGAAGAGTTGAGAAATGTCTAAGTCTCATCAAAGGAGAGATTAAAAGATGTTTCTCCCATATCTCAGGAAAGCACCCTACATGTTTCACTGAGGACTGTCTGATGGAGCGGTGCTGTCATAATCATCCCTTGTCCTTTGTGAATAGTGGGAAAGGTGAGATTTTCATTTATCCTCATTAAAATAATAAAATCCAAGTATAAATAGTTTTATTCAAACGAGAAGCATTTCTACTCTGATGCTTCCAATTCACCTCAATAGATACTTCACACTTCTCCAACCCTCAACTTCAGTCCCAAGTGACCTTTACTTTTCAACTGCACATAAAAATAAAACAAATTAATTCCCATGTTTCATCTATATTAGCAAGTAACTTAACTGTGGTGGGTTGACCCTGGCTTGATGCCAGGTGCCCACCAAAGCCACTCTATCACTCCCCTCCTCAACTGGACAGGGGAGAGAAAATATAATGAAAAGGCTCATGGGTCGAGATAAGGACAGGGAGAGATCACTCAGCAGTCACCATCACAGGCAAAACAGACTCAACTTGGGGAAATTAGCTTAATTTATTAACATCCAAAATCAGAGTAGGGTAATTAGAAGTAAAACCAAGTCTTGAAACACCTTCCCCCCACCCCTCCCTTCTTCCCAGGCTCAACTTCACTCCCAATTTTCTCTCCCTCCTCCCCCCCAGCAGCACAGAGGGACAGGGAATGGGGGTTGCAGTCAGTTCATCACACACTGTCTCTGCCACTCCTTCCTCGTCAGGGGGAGGACTCCTCACACTCTTCCCCTGCTCCAGCGTGGGGTCCCTCCCATGGGAGACAGTCCTCCACAAACTTCTCCAGTGTGGGTCCTTCCCACGGGCCACAGTTCTTCACGAACTGCTCCAGTGTGGGTCTCTTCCAAGGGGTGCAGTCCTTCAGGAACAGACTGCTCCAGCGTGGGTCCCCCACAGGGACACAAGTCCTGCCAGCAAACCTGCTCCAGCATGGGCTCCTCTCTCCACAGGTCCTGCCAGGAGCCTGCTCCAGTGCAGGCTTCCCATGGGGTCACAGCCTCCTTTGGGCACATCCACCTGCTCCAGCATGGGGGTCCTCCATGGGCTGCAGGTGGATATCTGCTCCACCATTAACCTCCCTGGGCTGCAGCCTGCCTCACCATGGTCTTCACCACGGGCTGCAGGGGAATCTCTGCTCTGGTGCCTGGAGCACCTCCTGCCCCTCCTTCTTCACTGACCTTGGCATCTGCAGAGCTGTTCCTCTCACATATTCTCACTCCTCTCTCCCACTGCAATTGCGCAGGGTTTTTTTCCCCCTTCTTAAAGATGTTATCCCAGAGGCGCTACCACCATCACTGATGGGCTCTGCCGTGGCCAGCAGTGGGTCTATCTTGGAGCCAGCTGGCATTGGTTCTATAGGACATAGGGGAAGCTTCTAGCAGCTTCTCACAGAAGCCACCCCGCTACCAAAACCTTGCCATGCAAACCCAATACATTAACACAATGTGAGGAGATCTCACACTGTAAGCAGTGAACCAGCTGGTGCTGATGACGAAGTGCTCACAGAATAGGATTACAAGGTTTTACTTGGGACTAGCACTGATCCAGTGCTGTGGGCTAACTGTCCTTTATCAGCTTTAGGTATGCTCCTGGAGAGCATCTTCCAGTTTAATTTCCTCTGAAAAGGCCTAGTTTGTGCAGTCTGAAATTGCTTCATAACACAAACCAAAAGGTGGTAACTGGGGCAGGGACGAGCTTCAAAATTAACCTAGTGATTCAAGCTCACATATACATAACGACACACTTAAGACCAAGTTGTGATTTCAATTTTTTGTGAAGGTCACCCAAGAAAGTGTGCATGGTATCTCCATCTTCATTTGTACATGAAACAAAATATCCTCACAGCTCTCACCTGTGCTGAGAAGTTCAAAGGAGATGCTCAGTCCCAGCTGGTTCAAAGGCAGGTAAGACACAAGTGCTGCTTTTACAGCCCATGCACAGAGTATATCTGGCTTTTCACTGCACAATCTATTCCTCACCTTCTAAAGCATAAAATCACTCTGAGATTAACTTGCAAAAAGCTACTACGTCAAGAGCTTAAACTTCTTATGTGGTAAATTGCTATTAGTCTTTGCCTCAAACTTCAGCTTCCTTGTATAGGCATCTGCTTTTAAGTTCTCTGCAAAAAGTCACTAACCAATCTGAACTGGATTAAAAAAAAAACAAAATCCAAGATTTTTTTTTTTTTTTAAGCTAAAAGGCTAAAACAAGCTGCAAGGTGTAAGCATACTAAAATTGCTAAGTATACTGAGACTTAAATGTACTATTATAGATACATCTTCAAAAAATCAGCAAGAGCATCCATATACAACATAATTATTTTTTCGGTTAAAACATTAAGATTTCAGAATGTACTTCTACATTCTTTGTACTAGTGAGCTGACTGTTGGTTTTGTTTTTTCAAGAAAGTAAAGGGAGCTCTTCATTATTTTCCTCTCATGCATAATGCAGTTACAAGAAAACCTTGAGAAATCATAGCTCCATGGTTGAAATCAATCGTATTTTTAGGTATCTGTCAGTTCAGAATAGAGTACATCACTGAATTCAACTTTTGACTGACTTATTGAGTGTCAGAAGAAAAGGTCTGATGAATTTACATTAAAAGTATGATTTAACTTCAAATTTGAATTTAAAAAAATGGTTGATTTTAAAGTTATTTGACATAGCATGTAGGAAAAACAAGAGGCTTGTTTATACAAGCATCCAAACATGTCATGCCACAACTCCGGGACAGGACACAGCTTCTGGTAGCTCTAACCTCTTGTGCTGGAGTATATCCACTAATCCACTGTTAACATACTGCCCTAGTTGGACTATGGTATGCCTCATTGACAGCTGATGTTTAACCTTGAAATTTTGCATATATCTGCCAGTGAAGATGTAAGTCATAGAATTCAAGAGTGACGAGAGAAAGCAGAAAACTCTAACATACCTTATAACATTTGAATAAATGCATCCTCTCCACATTCTTACTTGAGGCAGTAAGAAGAAACCCTTGGCTCAGACAGGTTTTCAACTAATTGAGTTTGTTTCTCCTTATTTTAAGCTAGATGAGCTACCTCAATTTCTGCTCCGGGTCTGAAGCAGGAATGGGTTCAGTTTACCAGGAGCTGAAGGCTTGGCTGGAGTTCCCAAGGGCAGCTTGTAGACATCACTACTTCCTTTAATTATTTCCCCTTTTTTGCCTCCCAGATGCATTTTTGAGAGGTAAAGCAACCCATTCTACCACACCAGAGACAGTTAACAACAGTATAAGTTTTCTCATTATTAGCAGCACTCCAGATAAGAGCTTTCAGTAATAACAGTGATGAAAGTTTATGGTTGATAAAGCAATGTATAAGCAGTGCCTATGAATAGTAGGAAATAAAGTAATCAATAGATTACATTTATGTATGTACACCATTGAGACATGAATCAGTCATTCAAAGTGTGAGTTAAAATAAAAACCTCTCTCTAGCTGAGCAAGTGGGATCCACAATAATCCTTCACAGCTGGAAACATGCACACTACAGCACTTCACAGAGCTCAAAGAATACAACCTAAGAGTTCATTTACACACTGGTAGTTTAAGAGCTCCCAGCTGATAGAAGGCTCATAGTTTTTGCAGCCTCTGAAATAAAGCCTTGTAATTCAAAATGTGCCATTAGCATTCACAAAATGTGAAACAGTCCCCCCAAACAAGAGCAAACTATAGCACAGAACAGTTACTCAGCAGCCTTTGCAATAAGTTAATGCAAAAAGCTTCTGTTTACTAAGTTAGCAATTAAGGCCCCAGAGTGTACACCTTGTTTCATTTCAAACTCCTGTAATTTGTGTGAATAAGGTATCTAGGAGAGGAGGAATAGAAATGAAGTGTCTGTTAAAACAGAAGAGAATGTACTTAATTATAAACCACAATAGCATTCAGCTGGTGCTTGAAGAAATTTGGTCTTAGTTTCCTAGTACCAGAGTTTAGCAATTGCATAATCAAGTTTTTCCAATCACCCTCCTAACTGTCGGTCCTCTAGCTTTCTAAAGGGGATATTGTTACAGAAAGACAAGCATACATGCCCATGTATTGTCTTGCAACTTGCGCCATTTCTTACTCCATAGCACCATCAAGAGTAAGACTTTGCCACTTGCCTTTTACACCCACTTTTCACAGGTGAAAAGGTTTTCATAAAACAAGCAGGAGAGAATCAATCCATAGAGTACAGGGTGCAATACCTGCCACCCAGCACAAAAATAGATAAGCAAACCCAAAGTAATTCCTGGTATACACCCTTCACAATCTGTACTGTCCATTTGAATTCCATAACCTAACACACAAAAAGCTTAATCTCATTGTAGTTTACTAACAATGCAGAGCCAATGCAAAAGCCGAGCTGCACTAAATCAGTCAATATGCAAATCTAGTGAAATATACCTTAAATTATCATATATAATCACTTAAGATGCAATAGAGTTGCCTTTTGCAGGCACAACAGTTATCTGTCCATGACTCCCAGGTGCCCAACATACCTAAATAACAGATAAGTAGTGATTCAATAGCTCCCTGCCCAAAGGGGTTGCTAGGTCTGAAGCACGGATAGATTTTTCTCAGTTTTCTAGCTTATGTTTGACGTTTTGTGCCCTCAAGTACACATTGATCTCCTCACTCTAGGGTAGTCCTGGGAAGGACTTATACCTTCCCTAGCTCACAAATATAAAACAGGTTTCCAAATATATACAAATATGTATGCTCACAATAAGCAAAACTGACTCCAAAAAGCAAACAAATAAGCTTTATTTGTTACCTGTATAGATGAGCTGTGTCATCGACTTCTAAAACACAGAAATCCTATCTGAGAGCTGCTGTCCCAAGGCAGACCACCACCTCTCTGGAGCATACCCAGTTTTCTGCTCCCAGCAAGGCCACCCCCACCCAGGTGTTGCAAATTCCCTTTCAAAGGCTCCCTCACAGCTGCCTTGCTTACTGCACATCAAGCATCCACTCTCCACCTAGAGTTGTCTGCTGGCCCCTAAAGGCACTCCATAACTGCCCTGCATACCTATGGCATGTGTAAAGCTGACTGAAATCATAAAACAAAACAGTGGTGGATTCAAGGCATCCGCTGAAAGGATTGTGTAACTCTGGCCTTGACCCTGCTCCTGTTGAAGTCAGTGGTAACTCTCCCCATTGATTTCAATGCAACAAGGTCAGTTTTCCTGCTTGGGAGCTGCAATATTCCACAGTGTTCACAAAGGGGAGCGTCACGAGAAAAGATGCAGGTTTCTGCCCCACAGTGACAGTAGCAATCAGTCTTTTCACTACCAGACCGACAGTTCAACCAGAAAAACTGCTGCAGTTGCAAAATCTCTTCTCAACAGAGGAAAATATCTTTCTGTAGCCCAAACAGCTGAGTACCCATATCTTTGAGAGGCAGAACTGCAGAAGTTTTGCTACTGACCTTGCTAAAAGCAGGATCAAGACTATTTTTTCCTTCAAGAAGTCATATTCTCACTCTGCACTGAATCAAAATAATGAACAGAAAGGCAATAACCGCTCATTTACTCTATAGCATCCCTACAACATTTCTATAAAATATTTCTGGTAGTTTTCCTAAACATCATTTTTTCCTCAGTACTAGTTTTTAAAGATTTAAGAAAGATGATGGAACTTTTCATGAAGGGATGGAAACTCAACCTATAATCGTCTGCACAGGATGAAAGTCTTGATAAATCGATGATGCCAAACAAATGCAGGCAGTTGTTTGCCCTCCGCATCTGAAAGATCAGTTTCTCAAGTTTGTCAGATTCAATAAACACGATCCATTAGATGATGGAGAAAATGAATCCTGCTACATGCAAGTAATATAAAAAATTCATTTGAGATGCCGGATTTCATCTCAAAAGCATGGGCCTTTTCCAGGGTGAAGCAGTAAAATGTAACACCATTTGCTTTAGCATAACAGATACTTCATCTGAATATGTTGTTCTTCATATGTAGATAGATTTTACTTAACTCTAAAAATTAAAATCTATACTGTACCATCTTCATCTCTGCACAAACTAACATACCTGTAAGCCTACATAATTCAATAATTGTGTCAAGAGATTCTGAAAATAATAGCAAGTAAAATAATAAATATTTCATTTAATAAATAATAAATATATGGGTAGATGTGACTTCATGCAGAGTGAGCTTGAGAAAGACATGATGCATTGGCTGCATTCATCAGTAGTCCAGGGAGACATTAGAAGTTCCAGGTACGAAGGGCATATTAATTTCTTCTTCCCTGTGTGGATATATAAGTAAAGACCCAGTTCCCCGGCTCAAGAAGTTCTGCGTCTTTCAACCAGCCAACACTACTAAAATCCTTGAAGGTTATATAAGCACCGCTCTCTCCATTTCAGAGAAGAAAAAAACGTGTTAAGATTAAAAAAAAAAAAAAAAAACAAAGACAAAAGGACCAGCCACTGCCGTCAAAATAACAGACATGCTTTGAAGGGGCCTAACTCCAAAGATAGGGCTAAAGGAGAGGAAAGGTGGGTAGAGTGAGGTTGGTCAGGGCAATGAAGAGCGAAATCTGGTTCCTAGCAGTGACTCCACAATAAGCCTGGCAACTCCTTTAGAAACTTCTATTGCAAGCTCCTTATCTATAGGAAAACTATCTGTTCTCTGAAGGTATGGGAAGGTCAATTCATTTACATTTGATAAATGTGCTGGGACATTTAGATTGCACATTTAGATTGCAGTGCCCCAAAATGAGAAGGTTTATAATAAACTTTGATGCAGTCATGACAATTATGCTGTTTCATTAGTACTAGCCAGCATTTATCCAATGTAGGATATAAATCCCTCATGGTACAATTTAAAAACTCTCTCTAATCTTAAGAGTCCACAGTCTAAAACCTTGATCCAACACACATTTAGATCATACATTCTAGATCCTGCGCCAAGATCTACAAAAAGAGACTGAAAATGTCTCATTTTTCTCCTTTCACTGACCTTTCTCTTTTCTTCACCTGAACTGCAGCAGAATCAATATCTTACAAAATCAGAAACAATTCTCATAACCACAGATTTCATTTGCTCAGAAAGCAATAAAATCTTAACAAAAATCATTCTAACTCTTCACCATAATAAAAGACTTAAAAGGAATTCTTCATCCACACTATTACTTTTTAATACCAATTTACGTAAACCATACAGAATGGCAGGGAAAAATATATTTAAGACTTGAACTTGTACTGCTTGCATATCAGGCATCTGGACCCTAGCAACTGAATTATTGCCTACTCTGTCTGACATCCATCAGTTTCTCCATACTTTACAGAGATCCAAGGTAGTGAATACTTTCCCTAGATTTGAGGCAGTGAGAGGGAGGAGGGAGGTGGAAAGAAGAGGAAGACTATACTTGAAATTTGTTGGATCATACCACTGCATCAAATACCCTTTACCCCTTCCAGGCTCTTCCCTTCCACACCTGAACAACCTCTTTCCCCTCTCCCAAGGTGTGTACGCAGGAACACTGTCTGCTCAGCTCCTATCATCATAATCTCTCAGTAACACGGAGAGTGAGTCCCCATCATTATCCATCCGAAACACACTATAAGAGTAGTTTATTTAATTCACCTGGTGATGAAACATCCTTAAAAGGAAGGTTTGTATTTCAGAAATTGTCTTCTAAGAACCAGGAAAAACTAGCCAGGTTTTCACTACCTAGGTAATTCAAGATTACTTTGGTACTCACCACATTGATGTTGTATTGCACTTAGGGGTCTGAGGACTGAGAATGCAAGATTAAAAAAATTAAAAAACAAGCTGTAAACCTCCATTACCATCAATGCCAGCAAAACCTCTGAATTTGCAGTCTGTTTGAAAATGAACCCTATTTTCTAGCTGCAAATAGCAAAGTCCTGATGTGGTTGCCAAGAAACCAGTACTTGCAATTCACAGAGTTCATGTTTGAAAGATATTTGCACTTACAAACATTTATGAAAGCAAAACTGAAGCAAATCAGGAAATGTGGTATAAATTCCTCTTATGATTTGTCAGTATCAACCTAAAACAAAGCATGCATCCCAAACCTCCCATCCTCAAATTACTATGCTATCTAAGAAACATTTGTGGACTTTTGTTCCAACTGTTTCTCTGAAATACTGAATTGGTTACCCATGTACTCTGTCACACCCGAACTTTATGGGTTTCACCGACATCGCTTCACGAATTATAACATGGTCACTAGGGTCCTCACCACCATCAAGCTCTTCTAACTCATTGTCCCACTTTGTGGATTACTGCACTAGTTCACTGATTAAATCCAGAGTTAATCACGATTATTTTGCTGTAAAGCACCTTGGGAGACATGACATGAAAAGTACTAAAAAAATGCAGTTGAATTTGATTACTCTGTATCTTCTCAAACCCATTTATATGTTAAAGACTCTCTTTTATTACATTCAATATTACATTTCATACAAACTCCAGTCTCAATCTAATTTTCCCATGCCATTTTTAATTATTATTATTACTGTTTGCAACCAGAGATTTCACAAGGTTCGGTCCTCTTTGTGCTAGGCCCTGTACAGGCATAAAATAAATGACAGTTCCTAGCAAAGATAATTCACAAGGTGTAACAGCCAGTAAAACACATGAAAGACAAGATGAGACAACTGTTTGAGACAAACAAACAGAGAGGTGGAAGGAAACCATTAAGTAAATGATAAATTATCCACGTTATCTATTTTAAACAAAATCGGTCGCTGCTTTTTCACTTCCCCAAAATATATGTATTCACTAGCTCTCAGTCAAGCGATGCTGGTTTTATTTTACATATCCTTTCACTTTTATGAGAATAAAAATAAATAAAACATGTAGCCAAAAAAGTTACAGGTAGTTCTGAAGATCTAAATCCAAAGATTGGAGATTTCTGCGATTCACCAAGCCACTACTGTATTTACCTCATAGTATCTCACTGCAAAAGAATATTTCTTATACCCTATAATAGCTTTCTGTTGTTGGGATTCCATAGATACATACTTTAGAAAAGGACATCATAAGATGCTCCTTGACACCTACACTGCTCTGGAGCTATTTTGTAGTTTATTAGGTGATCCTTGCTGCACTTACTCACCCAAAGAGACATGCTTCATCACTTCCACCTTTTTTTTTTTTTTT